>CAUYTI010081189.1:0-12504 GCA_963575145.1 Galago senegalensis | reverse complement strand
TTGGTGGGATCACACCTATGGTTCATCCTATAAAGAGTACATGTGAATCTCTCTAAATGTGGAATATAAATGTTTTAACACAATAACTAAGAAAAAGACATGAAGGCTATGTTAACCAGTTGGATGAAAGTATTTCAAATTCTGTATAGAAACAGTACACTAGGCTCGGCACCTGTGGCTCAAGTGGCTACGGTGCCAGCCACATACACCTAAGGTGGCGGGTTCGAATCCAGCGGGCCGCCAAACAACAATGACTGCTGCAACCAAAGAATAGCCAGGTGTTGTGGTGGGCGCCTGTGGTCCCAGCTACTTGGGAGACTAAAGCGGGAGACTAAAGCAGGAGACTCACTTGAGCCCAGGAGTTGGAGGTTGCTGTGAGCTGTGATGTCACGGCACTCTACCCAGGGCCCAGGGGGATAGCTTGAGCCTCTGTCTCAAAAAAAAAAAAAAAAAGAAAGAAAGAAAGAAACAGTACACTGTAACCCATGATAGTATTAATGTACACTGCTATGATTTAAAAAAAAAAATAAAATAAAGCATGTACTTTCCTTTATCATTGATCTAATCATTCTTATTTCCTTCCTTCTGCTAGTTTTTGGTTTAGTTAACTTTTTCCAGTTTCTTAAGGTGTAAAGTTAGGTTACTGATACAAAATCTTTTTTCATCTTTAGTGATATATAATTCTGTACATCCAAAATGTACAATGTGATGTTTTAATATAAGTATACGTTGCAAATTGATTACATCAACCAAGCTAATCAACATATCCATCACCTCACCTAGCTACCTTTCTTGGTATGAATACGTCAGATATACACTCTTAGCAAATTTTAAATATACAATATATTATTATTTATTATAGTTGTCATGTTGTGCATTGGGTCTCCAGAACTTACCTTAAAACAGCAAGTTTATGCCCTCTGACTAACGTTTCCTCATTATTCCTACCCCACCCCTGATGACCACCCTTCTACTCTCTGTTACTATGAGTTTAACTCTTTTAGATTTCACATATAAGTCAGCCATGCAGAATTTATCTTTCTGGTTTTGCATATTTCGCTTAGAATAATGTCTTCCAGGTCTCTGGATCCAACCACCGCCCCACGTGACATCCCCACAGAGATAGATCCTAGTTCCCTGACCTGTGACTAGCTTCAGCCTCATTAGCAAGACTCCAGTCCAACAGCCTCGCAAAAATAGCTTTCGACTTAAAATGTTTCAACTTAAGAAGACGGTATTTTCGTTTTCGATATAAGTAGACTACAATTTTAAGCTTTTACCTTAAATTTTGAAACATTAACTTAAAATGGGCAAGGAGCAACGCTGCCCTACAGAACATGAAATAGACACAAACATAACCAAACACGAAAAATAAGGACGAGCCGGTGACAGGAAAAATGAAGCATAGGACCTATCCTAGCTCTCCTGGTCCGACCCAGCCCCGAGCGGTACCTCTGTTAGTTTGGTCTCTCTTCTCGCCCCGCCCCCTGCCTGTCACGCCCCTCACGGGCCCCACCCACCAACCTCCCAGTATTTGTCCTCCTCCCCTGGAGTTTCCGGCACATCCGGAAGCGGACAACGCAGAAAAACTACAGAACTACGCGTTGAGTTTTCCTCTGTCAGGATTAAACGTTCCCTTGGCAGTCCTTGGTTCTCCACATGTGGGAACTGGGGATGACAGCTGACCTTAAAGTATCCACAACAGCCCCTTCACCTAAAGTAAGTCCGGGAATTGCTTCCTTTTCGGTTTGAAATCTGAGTCTGGTCCCTGCTCCCGGCTTTTCTACCTTAGGGACTTTGTAGACACCGCCATTCAATCGTTTTCTTGCTTAAAACCCTTGCTGACCTTTCCTCCTGCCCCGCGCACTTTTAAGTCCTCACCTGCGAGGGAAATTCACGCTCTTGGCGATCCCCGACTTAGCTCTTCCCGGAACCCGGAAAGCATTTCTCAACGCCCTTCTTCAGGAGCAGCCGCCTCGCCGCTGTTTGGGATTCTGCAGACCCTCCCTTTCCTGACAACATCTTCCCACCATCTCCTGGCCTCTTCTGGGCGTGTCCCTTCTCTCTCCAGGCTTCCTCTTCACAGTCACTGCTTTCCCTGACCCTGCGTTGGGGAAGGTGATCTGACCCTGTCTCGTTATACCCGGTGTTCTTCCTTCCCAAACTCAACCCTACTGGAAAACGTACTTTTCAGGGAGATGAACATCTTATTCCTTCTCCCTTCTTCTGAATGTGTGCGTGAGAGGGATCAGGTGAAAGAAAGACGAAGAGTGAAGAGGCAGAAATAGAAAAGCAGAGGGAGAAAAAATTGAAAGTACCATAAATTCATGGCAGAGTGGATGATGATTTAGGGACTCAACAAAGAGACAGCAAGAGTGAGAGAAAAGGGGAATCTCCAGAGAGATGAAAATACCAAAATAGAAAGAGGGGAGCACTGGAGACAATGAGGAAAGAAAGTTTTTTAAAGATTTGGAACCCTGGCAGACAGGCAACGTCATACTGGGATAGAAAGAGGGGGCAATGGATGACTTGGTGAGCAGAGATAGAAACAGGGAAGGGAGCATAGGAAATTGGGGGCAAAGGAGATGTAAGAGTGCAAGCAGAGAGGGGGAGCAAGAGCAGAGGGGGGACAGAGATGGAGATGAAAGAAAGAGGCAGACACCTGGAGATTGGAGACAGTAAGATTGGGGAGAAAGGCTCAGCGCCTGTGGCTCAAGTGGCTGAGGCCCCAGCCACGTGCACCTAGGGTGGCGGGTTTGAATCCAGCCCGGCCCGCCAAACAACAATGATGGCTGCAACCAAAAAATAGCCGGGCGTTGTGGCGGGCGCCTAAGTTCCCAGCTACTTGGGAGGTGGAGGCAGGAGACTCGCTTGAGCCCAGGAGTTGGAGATTGCTGTGAGCTGTGATGCCACAGCACTCTACCCAAGGGGACAGCTGGAGGCTCTGTCTCAAAAAAAAAAAAAGATTGGGGAGAAAGAACGATGGAGGTGAAACAAGTCACCAGCAAATAAAAGTTGCCTTTCCATTTAGTTGATCTTTAACCTTGCTGTGCAGAAGCAAGGGAAAATTTGATACAGTCCCACTTATTTATTTTTACCTTTGTTGCCTGTGCTTTCATTGCCATGTCCAGAAAGTCATTGTCAAGACCAATGTCAAGGAGTTTCTTTCCTATGTTTTCTTCTAGGAGTTTTATGGTTTCACGTCATACATTTAAGTCTTTATTCCATTTTGAGTTGATTTTTGTACTGTGATATAAGGGTCCAGCTTCATTCTTTTGGATGTGAATATGCAGTTTTCCTGGCAAGATGTATTGATGAGACTGCCTGTGTATTATTTGTGCCCTTGTCAAAGGTTAGTTGACTGAGGATGTTTATTTCTGGGAGTCTCCATAGGGTTTGATTGGTCTACTTGTGTTTTTACCCAGTATCATACTGTAACTATTGCTGTATCCTTATAATATACTTTGTAATCAGGAAGTCTGATGTCTCCAGCCTTCTTTTTCAAGATTGCTTTGGTTATTTGGGGTTTTTTTGTTTGTTTGTTTATTTGTTTGTATTGCTTTTTTTTTCTGAGGCAGAGTCTTACTATGTCAACCTGGGTAGAGTACTGTAGTACAGCTCACAGCAACCTCAAACTCTTGAGCTTAAGTGATTCTCTTGCCTTAGCATCCCAAGTCCCACCTGTGGGACTACAGGTGCCCACCACAATGCCTGGCTATTTTTTGTTGTTGTTGTTGCAGTTGTCATTGTTGCTTTAGCTGGCTGGTGCCATAACCACTGCCCTACTGATACCGGAGTTTTAGGTTCTTGGTCTCAGTGATTTGAAGAATAAATCTGCAGACCACAGATTAGTGGTATGACAATTTATTTAAAGAAAAGAATACAAAAACTCTAAAGTTCCCAGTAGGGAGAGAAAACCCAAGTTGGGAAAGAAAATCTCTCTTCATTTTTCTCTCTCTGTCTCACTCCGTCTAGTGGTATATATCGGTGCATGGGTTCCTTCTACAGGAGGCCAGGAAATGAATGAACACAGTCTCTTCCCTTGGGGCAAGGTGAATGAATGTACTAATGAATGGACACAGTTCCTTCTAATGGGACATTTGTGTATTCTACTACTTTTCTCCTGATCCCTTCTGCAGCCCAGCTCTCCTCTTTGTTCTTTAGTCTCAAATGCCCTTGTTTTTTCTATACTGAGCCCCTGCAAGCAAAAGAAATGTTCTCCTGCTACCAGATGATAAGCATTAAGACAAATAGAGACAGCTGCTGCTAAGGAAAGAAAAATGACACTTCTTCCACAGTGTCAAAAGACAAGATTACTGTAAATTTAGTTTGAAAATCAAATTTACAATTCTAGAATTGAGTGACCCTGTGTTTTCCCAGGCTAGGCTGAACATGTTGGCATATATTTAAAATATATAAGATATATGCTTCAAAATCCTAAGGGCCCAAAAAAAAAAAAAAAGAAAGAAAGAATAATGTATATAAGACATGATGTCATTTAGAAGTGTTTTAATTCATATGTTAAAGAAAGAAATATGTTTACTTAAGAAAGGTGAGAAAATCCATCATTTGCAAAGTTCGGCTAGGTGAGGAAGAGGAATGTGTACAGGCCAGGGCCCTCCTACTCTGCTCTCCAGGACCTGTGTGGCCTCATCACCTTGTGTCATCCTCACCCTGCTCCAGCCACAGAGACCTCTTTCCTTTTCCTGTCTCAAGGTGGCTCCTTTCTTAGGGCCTCCAGGTGGGCTGTCCCTCTCCCTAAAACTCTTTGGCCCCTCAGCTGCAGGTGGCAAACACCCTTTCTTCCTAGAGTCTTTATTCTGATGTCACCTTCTTAGTAGAGACTTCTGTTATCCACCCTTGATATAACCTTCCATCCACACCCTCACCCTCACCTCTGTTCCTTCTTACCTGCTCTGCATGTATTTTTGGCTCCTTGGCCATCCATATCTAGACACTGGTGACAAGTCTCCAAAGGCAGAGCAGAGCCATGATGTGGGAAGTATGCTGGGCTTGTCCCTCTGAATGGAGCTTGCCCCTGGCTCCACATTTTGCAGGTACATCTCTGGTGCCCCTTAACAAGGGAGTCCCATTAACATAGTCCAGTTGGGCCCAGGCTTAATAATATTTAAAATTGATGCTATTTTATATTTAGGATAGAGTGTCAGGCTCCATGTCCTCTATTGCTGAGGCTAAGCTCAGTCTGTGATCACAGAGGGGTGAGGGGCTATGCTATGCCTCGAGTTTGGGGCTATACCCTGGAGGAAAGCTCAGTGCAGTCTAGCTCCCCACTGCTGCAGTTATGGTGGGGGCAGGGGAGGCTTCACAGGGAGGCAGCAGAAGAATCAAGAATGGCTCTTACTCAGGTACAGTGATGTTCTCAGGTTCTGATGATGGGTCAAAAATTTACTTGTTGCCCTTACTGCAGGAGTTAATTGTCCCTCATACTCCCCGGTGCAGTGGGCAGCAGAGGCCATCTTTCCTCAGGATGAGGTCTTCCCTGTGTTATGTGGCTATAGCACAGAAAGATGTATGTTTTTCTAGTTCAGATTGACTTCTAAAGACTTACGTTGAGTGAGAAAGCAACCCAGATCAGAAAGAAGAAGAAAGCAGAGGATTCAGGAATGGCTCTTACTCAGGTACAGCAGTGTTCTCTGTGGGTCTTTCTGAGTCCCTCCCCTTTCTGAAATGCACCTTGCTGATCTTCTCTGACTCTACAGCATCTGGCCTGCCATGTTTGCTCACACTCCTGTCTTCCCTCAGTCCCTGTCACCTGCACTGAGATCTCAACTCACTGTGACACAGTGACATGAGATTGTGCAGAGGCCCCACTGGGGCACTGTCCTGAGAAGGGCTCCTAACCCAGACATGGATTGGAGATGGGTTGTAGCTATGCAGTGTCAGTGCTGTGGGACAGCAGGGACTGTTAAGGAGCCACAACTGGGTGCACTGTTACTCTCTGTAGAACAGTTTCAAAGGAGGGACCTGGGGGGCTCTTTGGACTTCAAATCTGTGCTCTGTGTGTCTTCGAGCATTGCTCCAAGGGCACAAGCATGAACTGGTAGGATCATATGACACTAGTTCTGCATGTGTATAGAGGGCATGAGCTGTGTAGGCATGTGCCCACACCTAGATTTTTCTGAGATCCTTGGGGCCAAGGCAGAGAAATGCCACAGGGGCAGCACTGCTAGGAGTCCCCAATAGGGGAATTCCCAGTGGAGTCATAGGATTGGAGCCATCTCTGAGGGTCCCCATAAGGGCAGTGTATAGTGGAACTGTGGAGACAGGGCCACCCCTGAGACCCTAGAACTGTAGAGCCAACAATTGTGATCCCAACTTGGGAGAGCTACACACACTCAACCACAAGAGAACTTCCCAGTGGGGTGACACTGCAGGGGCAGGAATGAATTCCCCCCTCGGGGGACCAAACACCCACTCCAGGAAGGTGGGACATGGAGTAGAAGAAGATTATTCTCAAGCTTTAAGATTTAATATAAGCCCTGTTGGGTTTCAGGCTTACATGGGACCAGTTACTTCTTTTTTCTTTCCTGTTTCTCCCATTTGGATTGAAATGTCTGACCTTTGCCTGCCCCACCATTGTATTTTGGAAACACACAATTTGTTTGATTTCACAGATTTACACTGGAAAAGAGTTTGCCTCTCAATGAAACATTCCTTTGAGTTTTTGATTTAGATTATAGTTAGATGCAGCTCTGTAGTATTGACTTTTGAATTGGTAGTAGAACAAGTTAAGACTTTGGGGTCTGCAGGGTGCAGTGACTCACCTCCATAATCCTAGCACTCTGGAAGGCCAAGGCAGGTGAATTGCTTGAGCGCAGGAGTTCAAGGCCACCCTGAGCAAGAGCAAGACCCCATCTCTAAAAATAACCAGTCATTGTGGCAGGCACCTTGTAGTCCCAGCTACTTGGGAGGCTGAGGCAAGAGGGTTGCTTGAGCTCAAGAATTTGAGGTTGCTATGAGCTGTGACACCATGGTACTCTACCAAGGGTGACAAAGTGAAACTATCTCAAAAAAAAAGACTTTGGGGTCTACTGGGATAGAATGGATGTGTTTTGTGTGGGAGAAGCATATAACTTTGAGGAGCCCAGAGTGGAATGCTGTGGTTTGAATTTTTCTCTCCTCCAGAATTCATGTTGAAACTTAATTTCCACTGTAGCAGTGTTATGAGCTGTGGCCTCTGGGAGGAGATTGAGTCATAGGGCTCCACCATGATCAATGGGATTAGGTACTTTTATAAGAGGGCTTGACCTAAGATTTTCACTGCTTTTTGCCCCTTCCTTCACCATGTGGGGACACAGCATACGTCCCTTCCAGAGAATGCAGCAGAAAGACACCATATTAGAAAAGGTGAACTGCACTCACCAGTTACCAATGCTAATGCTACCTTGATCTTGGACTTCCCAGCCAGCAGAATTGTGAGAAATAAATTTCCATTGTTCATAAATTACCCAGTCTATCTTATTATGTTATAGCAGCACAGAGAGATTAAGACATACTGCAAATGTTATTTAACTGATTCTTTTAGTTCAACTCTAATTCCCAGATACCTGGGTTCAGGTGCTTACTCTGCCACTTTCAGGTTGTTGGTCTGAGGTTAAGTTTCTTAGAATATCTGTAACATAGTTGTCTCCAAGTAAGATAGAAACAAATCTTTCTCTTATGGGCTATTTTGTTGTTACTTGAATTAGTACATGTAGTGCATTTGAGGTAATGCCTAGCCTCTGGGAAATGTCCTAAAACTTGAGTCATTCAGTTGTTATCATTAACATGGTTTTTAGATTATGAATTTTCTTTGAAGTTGCTATAGACTATGCCCTCTCTGAAGACACCGTTCATACTCTAGCTCCTCTAGATACTGAATTTCATTTGGTATGTTGGACATAATATCCATTATTTATATAGAGATAACCTTGTGTTGATTTCTCATTTCTATATTTCTTGTATTGTCCACAAAAATGAGAAATCCACACTGATTTATAGGTATCATAATCTTCTGTTGAATTTATAACAAACCAAAATTAGGGATACACAATGTTCTCACAAATGCCTTATGTTAATATATCAGACAAACACACTTCAATAAAATTGATCCTTATGGTTCTTTTCTCATTTTGAGTGAAGATAAGAACTCTTTCCTATGGCCCCTTGTTTAATTGTGTTTTTCATTTCGGGGACCTTTGACATTCAGGGATGTGGCCATAGAATTCTCTCAGGAAGACTGGACATCCCTGGATCCTGCACAGAGAGCTTTGTACATGGATGTGATATTGGAAAACTATAGGAACCTGGTTTCTGTAGGTGAGGATAACTTCCCACTAGAAGTTGGGATTTGTCTTTGTATGTTCTTTGTGTGCCTCTTAGAACCTCCCATTTTTTGACTTATATTGAAACCCTATTGATTCAAAAGTGAAAAGCTTCATGTGACATCTGGCCTCTAACTATCCCCTTTCTGTAGATATCCTGCCCCCTTCATTGCACAGAGTTGATTTCAGAGCTGCAGTATGCATAGAACCTTGTGACAGACTTTTAAAATATCCAAGTTCTGGTTCTGCCCCCATGCTGTTGATTGAATGCCTGTTACAGTGTTCCCTAAGAATTCAGAAAGAAGCCATTACTGGATGAGTTTGTAAAGTATTTTTCTAGATCCATTATAATGTCTTCTCTGTAAACACAAGGCTGGGATTATGAAAAGGTCACAGAACATCTTCCTTTATTTTTATAAGTAGGAGTCTCTCTTCCTGACCAGACTATCATTTCCATATTGGAGCAAGGGAAAGAGCCCTGGACTGTGGAGAGCCAAGTGAAAATAGTAAGAAACTCAAATAGAGGGAAGTGGATTAAAGATGTGGACACAGGAAAGAGCCCAGGTGAGCGCAGTAGAAGCCACTTCATGAAGTAGTGTTTCTTTACAAGTGGGAGAGTTCTATGGGAAGACAAAGGATTTCCTATGAAAAAAATCTTTCTTCTTCCCTATTTATCTCTGTGTTCTTTACACATGTAAAAGTTTATCCTTCCACCATTAAGTGGTGCTGCAGCTCAAACACAGACAAAAGCAAAGTGTTTATCATGATGGACAAGGCCATGACATTTGGCCACTACACTCTTTGGTCCTCTGATTCTATGCAGCACAAGGAGGGTTGTTGCAGAGGTCTCTTTTCGCCCATGATCTCTCTTTCTGTACTTGATTTTGTCTGATGCTGTTCTGTGGCCTTCTGGTCCTAATATTTTGACCTATCCCAATTTCATTCCCATTTCCTGTACTTGAAAGACCTAATGAGGAGATGGGAAGGCATTGGCTGCTCTTCCAGTGCATGTGCTGTCCCAGAAATTGCATGAAGCTGTCTCAAGCTCTCTCTGCCTCAGGTCCCTCAGTCCATTTCTTCAGTTCTGCTTTTCCAGTCTTCTCAGGTGTGTGACAGAGAGTGGGTTGAGTCATCTGAGATTGCCACTCAGAGGATCTATAAAGGTACTCAACACAAAGGTCCTCTCTGATTCTCAGCCCCACATGGGGAGGCTTTCAGATTCTTAACTTAGGGTATGTGGGCAGAGCAGAATCTTACCTCAAGATCCGTGAAAATCTGACCCCTATAATTTGGATTTTTCTCTTGCTTCTAATGTTCTCCTTACTGTGGGAATGTCAAAAAACCTAGACCTTCCCTGATTTTGTATTATCTTTTAAGTTTATGTGATTTACCTCTGATTTATATTATATTTATATTCCTAGAGTCTGACATGTCATCCTTTTTATCTGTCGTGATAAGTGACATTTAGGTTACTAACAGCATCTTGTTCACCATCCCATGGAGTGGGCTCACTGGTTAATTGAAAATTCTTGAAGGATAACACTTTGAACAATATCTTTCAGTGTCATTCTACTACATAAGATGTGTCCACATTATAGTCACTGAGTAGAGTGGTAAGCACATCCCATGATACTCAGAAAGTGTGAGATCCTGGTTTTTGTGAAGGGTCAGAAAAGTATCCTATAAAGGTTCAGTGACAGTGTTGATCACATAAACTAGCTTACCTTTTTTGAGCCAATAATAAATGATGTAGGAATTTCTCCAAAGGAAAACATTGTTGAGATTTACAACTTCATCCCTATGAGGCTGTTGATGAAACCATTGTTCATGCATCATTTCCTATCCCCAGTATGTTCCATTGTTCACTCTTCTAAAATAAATGTGAGTTTGACGCATCTTACTGTGGAGAGCCAAGTGAAAATTGCATGAAGTTGAATGAGGCCTATTTTTTTAAAAAAATTCTTTGGAGACAGGATCTTGCTCTTGCCACCCAGACTGTAGTGCAGCAGTACAGTCATAGCTTACTGCAGCCTCAAACTTCTGGATTCAATTGATCCTCTTCCCTAAGCTTCCTGAATAGCTGGGACTACATGTATGTACTACTGTGCCTAATTTTTTCTATTTTTTGGTAGGGATGGGGTTTTACTATATTGCCCAGGCTGGTCTCAGTCTTCCAGCCTTGCCCTTCTAAAGTGTTGGGGTTACAGGCATGAGCCACTGCACCCAGCCTAAGTTAGGCCTATGTTTTTTTAAGTCCACCATAATTTAAGATACTGTTACTTTTATCTTGTACATTTCTGTGTATTTTGTACTTGCCTATACTCCAGAATACTTTGATAAGATAATTATAGTTACTCCTTTTAGTTACATTTCACCTTACTTAATTCTTACTATTAAAGTATACATTTTTCAAGTAAATTTATTATAGTTTAAAAGTGGAATCATCTGATATCTTGAGAATATGTATTTTTAATTAAGTTACCATGTCAATTGCTATACTTTGCTATATAATATATATTGCTTTTCTATAATGTTTTAGTTTTCTAAATATAATTTGTTGGATTTCCTTTAAAATTTTGCTGCTTTATTTTTCTGGAATGTGCTACATTATAATAATTATTCTCCCCACCTAAATTCATCATGCACTTCTTACTGTGCTAAATTAATATTTAAATTTCTAATTTTATTTTATAGTTAGCCCATTTCTTCTACTTCAAGGACTTCTCCACTGTTGTTTATCAAACCTGTATTTTCTGCTTTTTATATTGAGGTAGTTTCATTCTCTTCCTAGTTTGTTGAGTGATTTTATCATGAAAGAGTAGTGATTTTTTAAAAATGTTTTTTCCTTCATTCTGTTAATGTGGAGCATTATGTTCACTGTCTCAGGTTACAGCATTCTTGCATTCCAGGAATAAGTCCTATGTGCTTGTGGTATACAATTCTGTTTGTTTGTTTGTTTGTTTGTTTTGAGTCAGTCTCACTTTTTCACCCCTGGTAGAGTGCCCAGGCA
Organism: Galago senegalensis; assembly: GCA_963575145.1. Taxonomy (NCBI): domain Eukaryota; kingdom Metazoa; phylum Chordata; class Mammalia; order Primates; family Galagidae; genus Galago; species Galago senegalensis. The sequence continues at coordinate 1,170 of CAUYTI010081189.1, read as the reverse complement.
TCATAGCTCACAGCAATCTCTAACTCTTGGGCTCAAGCAATTATCTTGCCTCAGCTTCCTGATTAGCTTGGACTACAGGCGCCTGCCACAACACCCAACTATTTTTAGAGATGTGGTCTCGCTCTAGCTCAGGCTGGTCTTGAATTTGTGAGCTCAGGCAATCCACCAACCTTGGCCTCCCAAAGTAGATGACAGGTATGAGCCGCCACGCCAGCCCCTGTACAGTCCTTCTAATGTGTTGTTGAATTTTGATTGCGAATTTTTTTTGAGGATTTTTGTGTCAGCATTCATCAGGGAGATTGCTGTTTAGTTTTCTTTTCTTGTAATGTTATTGTCTGGCTTTGGTGTTGGGGAAATGCTGGCTTTTGGTTTGTAATACTAAGTTGCCATTTATTAAATTATTCATTATAGGAGCTTTTTGTAGATATTTTCCATTACAGTACATTGTGCTGTGGTTTGGCATTTATTTGTTCACACTAAATGTGAAGTAAATATATGTAATTTTATTCCTTCAGTTATTAGAGAGGTATATGTTTACTGCCAGTTTATATACTTTAGGGTCATGGTGGAAAACAACTACTTTTAGTGCTAATATATGTTTGTATAACATGCATGTTTTGGTAACTGGGTTTTTAAAACAGGGCTTCCCTAAAATTGATTTGAATTACCTTTAATCACCCTTTCTTTACTAAAAAATTCTGTTCCTTCTGTGTTCCTAAAAATCATGATGGAAAAGTTTTATAGCTGTTGAGTATAAACATTACTTTTGGTTTAGTATGTTTTCAATATGAAATATTTATTTGCCAATTATAATTAATAGGAAACCCATGTTTATTATTTCTTGCAGATATCTCTCCTAAATGTGTGATCAAGAAATTACTACCGGCTCCACGCCTGTGGCTCAAGCAGCTAAGGCACCAGTCACATACACCTAAGGTGGCAGGTTCAAATCCAGCCTGGACCTGCCAAACAACAATAATGGCTGCAATCAAAAAATAGCTGGGCATTGTTGCGGGCGCCTGTGGTTCTAGCTACTTGGGAGGCTGAGGCAGGAGACTCGCTTGAGCCCAGGAGTTGGAGGTTGCTGTGAGCAGTGAAGCCATGGCACTCTACCCAGGGTGACAGCTTAAGACTCTGTCTCAAAAAAAAAAAAAAAGAAAGAAATACTTA
>CAUYTI010081188.1:0-22985 GCA_963575145.1 Galago senegalensis | reverse complement strand
AGCTTGCCGAACTTCTTTCTGGGCTCAGCTCCCCGTCTTTGGCTTCATAGATTCTGATTCCAACCAGTTTTTCTTCCTTTGCTCAGGAGCCTCTGACCAGGGTTGCTACCAGTCGGCCATCTTCCCAGAATCCCCCCTCCTGCTTCTCTTTTATCCACTTTTCAGGGCTAGACTGCACGTGAGGGTCATAAAACTGAGTGAGGGATGACCTAATCTGAAGGTCCCTGGACTCAGGGGGAAGGTCAGATTCATCGGCACCCTTGAGACCTGTCGGACTACCTGCCCTTAGAGGCAACAGAAGCCTAAGAAAGTTACAGGGCTACAGTCTAGGCCTTGGCATGTCAAGGAAGGAGCATACAGGTAGCAGAGACATCTGTGGCCTGGCTAATGCCTACACAGGGTGGCTAGGACAGATCTTTAGCTCTGTTTTTTTAATCTCATGCCTCAGTGGCTGAGGGAAAGATGGAGTCAGGAGTTCTTACTTCTTTATTTCCTTTAATTTACTTCTCTCTCTTCCTCCTTTCCCTTGATTATCTTTGCCTTTGGCCTTTAAACTTGAAATGGCCCTTTGGTGCAGGGAAGAAAGGGAGAGGAAAGAAAAAAAAGAAGAGAGAGAAGAAAGAAGAAAAAGGAGAAATAATAATAACAATAATCAAAGGAATAATAATAATGTGAAATCAATGAAAGAAAATAAAGAAGACCAAAAAAAGGAGAGAGAGAAGAAAGAAAAAATGTATCTGAGGCTGAGTGCAGAGCTCACCCTGCACTCTGGGAGCCAAGGCAGGTGGGTTGCTTGAGCTCAGGAATTGGAGACCAGCCTGGACAAGAGTGAGACCCCATCTCTAATAAAAACGGAGAAAATAGCCAGGTGTTGTAGCGGGTGTCTATAGTCCCAGCCACTCGGGAGGGTGAGGCTAGAGAATCTCTCAAACCTAAGAGCCTGAAGTTGCTGTGAGCTGATGCCAGTGCACTCTACCCAGCACAACAGTAAGACTATGTCTCAAAATAATTAAATAAATGCACAAGCTACTACACCCAGTTAATTTAAAATACGTTCATATTTATCTCTTGGGTTAACAGAATCCTCGTTGGTGCTCTGGGAGAGATAACGATCTGAAAAAAGAAAAACATTTTGAATGTAATCTCAATTCCAACTTTGGGTATGAAGAACCAATAAAAAACATGAAATGAAATGATTGTAGAAACACTAGATGGCGCTCCAGGATTAGGAAAAGCACACCGCGTTCCAGCGGTTACTCCGCTGGTGGCCGAGGAGAGCGCGTCTAGATTTCTTGTTTTGATAGGTGAGTGCTGAAGCCGGAGGGATTGTGTCACATGTCTGGGGAGTATGCTGGGAGCTCCTTGGATCCCTCTGTTAACGGGAGTTTAAAAGGAGGCCCAGGGGAAGGCAGAACCTCCCTCCCTGATCTGGTGCGCGCACTGTAGGAACAAGACAACTGTGGCTGCCCGAGCCTGGGGAGCGGAGCTAAGGCCTGCAGCGCCACCGGTCCCTGGAAAGCCACACCAGACTGGGCTCGCGCGGGCGTCTGCCGAGTGAGGCCCCTGGCGCTGCCACGGAACGCCGGAGCCTCTCTCTCTGCCTGAGCCACGCTGTCTCCCCGGTGATTGCCGCAGTCGGATTCACTGCGGGCGGGATCCCCGCCCAGACACGCTTGCATTCGGGCAAAGGAGCGCCCAGCTGCGGGTTACCGCTACATCTTGCAGGTCCCCAGTCCCTGCTCTTTACACTCCTGACCCTCTGTCGTTTCTCCTCTGCCCCCAGAAGGGGACGTGGCGGGGAGGCAGGGGTTCTCAGGGGCCCTTATCCCCCAGGGATTCCGCGTGCAGGCTTAGTCTCTGGGTCAGCGCGCTCCCCTGCACCGCTTTCCGTACTAGGGACCCTTCCTTCTTATCTTGTCTGCTCCTGGCAGTCCATAGTGTCCCTCCCTCTGTGCCTTCTCAGTGCTGTTTCTGGGCTGGGCAGTTCAGACGGAGGTGGCCGTCTCTCTCTCTTCTCCCTGGTCTTTCTAGGGGAGGCTTGGGGAGATGTCTGGAGAAGTTCCACCAGGAGTTCTTCCTTTTTACACAGAGAGAAGGGACAGCACTTTGTTTGTTTGTTTGTAGTCTGTGGCTGGGTTTGAATGCGGCCGGCGCTCTACTCCTTGAGCCACAGGCGCCGCCCCCAAATGGCAGCAATTTTGTAGGCTAATGGAACAAGTCAGAAAGAAAGGCAGAAATGAGAATGTACCGGAGTGAGGAGAAAGCTGAGGAACAGTGCCCCCGAACTGGTGAGAGAGGGTGGGATCCAGGTCACAAGTGCTAGGGTTGGCTTTACATAGGAATGTGGGCAGTTAATGCACATTAGGAGATGGTAGTATGCAGAATGGGGACAGCATGAAGAAATAAGATAAACAACCAGATTAAAAATTAGGAGAGGAAACACAAATGGTGGCTAATTTTGAAAAAAAAAGTTCATACTCATTAATAATCAGAGAAATGCAAATTAAAACACAATAAAATGTAATTACAAAACCACCAAATTGTCAAAAATCAAAGTCTGACAATACCAAGCATTGTCAAGGGTGTTGTAATCAATGAGTGCAGACACAGTAGGTGGGTGGCTGTGGTGGGGGCTTGTGAAAGTTTGCTTCTGATGGCTGCTGTTTTCCTCACCACAAAAGCTGTTAGAGTCATCAAGGAGAGTAAACATCAGGAGGGGTGATTTCGCCCTGGGATGCCCATTGGAAACCACGGGAGAGCTTCCAAAATTCTGATCTGTGATCTCATTCCACAGTTGCTGTGTTCAGTTTGGGCTGGAGTTTAGAGCCTGTGGGACTAAGTGTTGTCCTTGACGGAGCAGCAGCAGCAGCACCTGGGAGCAGGTTAGGAAGGCACAGTCTCAGATCCCAGGCTGGTTCTGCTAAGTCAGAATCTGCCTTCTAACAAGACCCCCGTGACCTGTATGCCTGTTACATGAAAGCATCAGTCCCGTGTCTGAGTACTAAGCAGGCCTGGAATGCACGATCCCAGCTTTCTCAGGTATCAGCCACCTTGACAATGCTTGGTATTGTCAGACTTTTATTTTTGACAATCTGGTGGTTTTGTTATTCTACTTTATTGTGTTTTAATTTGCATTTCTCTGATTATTAATGGATATGAAATTTTTTCAAAATTAGCCACCATTTGTGTTTCCTCTCCTAATTTTTAATCTGGTTGTTTATCTTATTTCTTCATGACGTTCCCATGTATTCTGCATACGAATTCTATTCCATTATGTGGGTTGCAAATATCTGCTCAGTCTGTAGGCTTTTATTTTATGTCTTTGTATATTATTTGTTGAAAAGAAGATCTCAATTTTATTGTTTAAATTTAATAATCATTTAATTTGTGATTTTTAGTTTCTGAGGCTTCTTTAAGAAATACTTCCCAGTGCTGACTTCATAAAAAGTATATTCCTAGTTTTATTTTCTTCTAAAATTGTACCCTTCCCATTTATGTTATTAACACATCCCATTTATGTCCTTAAAGCACAGGAAATTAATTTGATATTTTTTAAGAGACAAAGTCTCCCTCTGAGGCCCAGGCTGGAGTGCAGTGGCATCACTGCAGCTCAGTGAAACCTCAAACATGTGATCCTCTCACTTTGACCTACCAAAGTGCTAGGATTAGAGGTGTGAGCCAATACATCTGGCCTAATTTTAAATTTTTAAAAAGTTTTGCAACAATTTACTCTAACACTAATATGTTATATTTCAACTCATTGAATTTTAACCAATAGAACACATGAGGAAGCTTTTCACTCCAATGTATATTTGGTATGTTTACTGCTATTTAAAAATGAGAATCTCATCAATAAAATTATGAAGATATAGTCTTGGAACTACCACTTTTGGTCAAGATGGAGAAATAAGGTCCAGATTTACCTTCTCACCTGTAGCAACTACAAAAATCTGGTGAAATTTATGAAATAATGACACTCAAGATAATTGGCCAACAATACAAGCAGCCCCTGGGTTACGAACAAAATAAGTTCTGTAGGTTTGCTCTTAAGTTGAATTTGTATGTAAGATGGAAGGTACATTTACTTGTTACCTGTTAATAGCCTCCATTCGTTAGAGTAAGTAATCTGTTAGGTTCTTGTAACTTGGAGACTGACTGTAATAGCCTCTGTTTGTAAGTGTGAGTTGTATGTAAGTTAGATGTTTGTAACTCAAGGCCTGTCTGTATTCAAAATGTTGGCCAAAAGTCCCTGAGGGACAGGAAACCTAGGAGTTGTGTGCTATGATCGCCCTGAGTTACTGTCTGGAAGAAGTTCAGGTGTGAGGAATCTATGCAGAGCCCAGTGGTTTTCCTTACTTGATGAGATGCAGCTGGGAGTCCCGGAAATTCAAGATGGCTTGAGTTCACGGAGCACAGTGCCAGAGAGGAGAGAGGTGCATAGAGAACCTGGGGACTTTCGGGGAGCCCTCCTGGAGGGTTCGGTGGAGCATTGCTCAGCACATGTGAGAAGAAACTACCTGATTCTGGGGAGAGAAGACCCCAAAAGGATTAGTGAGAACAGTGCCCAGACCAGAAGCGTGCCCATTGGCGGTGAGCATCCACCTCTGAGCTGTTCCGTGGACCTGGCTTGGTTCATCTAGCAAACTAGCAAATTCGGCTGAGTCAAAGGGAGAGAGAGAAGCTGGGATTCCAATATAGCAGAATGGAAGCAAAGCTTTTACTTAAACTGAAGAAAAAGAGTAAAGCAAAGCATAGGTGGGCATAGACTTTCCCAGAGAGTGGCAGAGGATCCCGGCCAGTGAGAGGCGACCGTGCTCAAAAGCAACATGCCCACAAAAGTACTTTCCTCCCAGTTCTTCTTCTGCTCACCAGTCAGAATTCCCAGTGTTCCCCTCGGGCCTTCAGGCACACTGTCCGGGTTTCACTGGCTGTCGATTAACCTCAGTTGTTACATAGATCCAATTTTCTTTACTCTGCATCTATCATCATTGTTATTTTACTAGTGATGGCATGGTGTCTGTTAGTCTCATGATAGTTTTGGCAACCATGGTGTGCATTGATCTGTGCCAGAGATCCTTTCTTTGTTTTATAGGGGGATCGTTCACAGACTAGAGGTCAGGTGTCACACACTAGACGTCAGGTGTCACACACTAGAGGTCATATTTACAGGAACAGCACATACTCAGTTACCTAGGTCACACCCGCCCACAATTCTTCATCTGACTTCAGGGCCTTTTTCGACTTTCTTGTCCAGAAGGTCATAATTCTCTCCCACTTCCATATAGCTTCTTTAACCTCCTTTCATCCCTAAACAGTGTCTGTTCCCCTCCTAGTTTGTGTTGTATAAACTCTTTAAGAAAAATAACACTGTCTCCCTGGGAGCCGGGGGTAAGCCTTGTCCAGTTGGCGCCTTTGCATAGAAGAGCTTCTGCTTCTTGGCTGGTACTAAGCATTCGGGCAGCTAATCAGTGAAAAAAAGAGGAAAATTTAACTCACAAAATGTTCCATAAGTAATACCTAAATTTCTTTGAATGAGCTACACATAGCATGTTCAGTATGTCAGAAAATAAGGAGAAAGAAAATGTAGTTTCCAGACTGAAAAGAAAATGTGTGTTTTACTTAAGAATATTTGGGGGATTAATTGCACAAAGAAAGGAATATGAGACATATTAAGAGAGAAAATGGTAATTTATCAACTATATTATTTTTTATAAAATAATGATCTATCCTGGCCAGCTGAGGGGGCTCATGCCTGTAATCCCAGTGCTTTGGGAGGCTGGCAGTTCATGATCGGCCTGGGCAGCATAGTGAGACACTCTCTCTACAAAGGAGAAAAAAAAATTAAAAATCACAATTAAATAGCCTAAAGAATTCACATAAAAGGTTTGAATTTATCTGTATAAGTAAAACAAATAAGTATAATTATATTTAAAAAATATTTGAAAAGTCAATTTTATTTTCTTCTGCTATAGCATCATTCTATTTCAGCCACCAATTTGAATGCCATGCTTATATGATTAAAATAATATAGGCTTATTATAATTAATAAATGTGGAAGACAGAATAACTCCATGTCAGATGCTAATCTATCATATTGACTTCTAATTAAGACTGGGAATGCTTCCAAGATTTCCATTTTAGTATTACCTTAAATCCTGCCCTTGGGCCCAAACAACCTTGACCATCAACCCTATCCTTAGGCAGATTCACAGCACTCTTGTCCTACCCAGAGGGGTCAACTTTAATTGCCCAACTATTTCCTCCCCTATGGTATATAAGTTCTGGGTCTGGGGGTGAGGAAGGGTTGTGGGGGACCTACCATCTTGTCTGGTCTCGCAGCTGCTGCCAGGACATGGCTTCTTTTCATAGTTCCCTATTAAATGTTCATTTCTGAGAAACAGGGTTCGTTAGCCTCTTTCTTTGGCCTCACAGTTTCCTAGGCCTTTGTGGGGAGGTTTGTGTAGACCTGCTAACTGCAGAATAATTGATAAATCCAGAAAGTTATTAAAAAATCAATATCATATTCATTATCATTGAGTAATAAGATCACCACCTAATGGGCATTGTTAACATTTTAATGAATTGTCTTCCTTTGTTAAATTTTTTGTCCAGCGTCTCACTCTGTTGCCCAGGCTAGAATACAGTGGTATCATCATAGCTCAGTGCAACTTCAAACTCCTGGGCTCAAGTGATCCTCTTGTCTCAGCCTCTTGAGTAGCTAGGACTACAGGTGTCTGTCATAATACCCAGCTAGTTTTTTCTCTTGTTCAGGCTGGTCTTGAACTCCTGAGCTCAAGTGATCTTCCTGCCTCAGCCTTCTAGAGTGCTAGGATTATATGAATTTCATTTTTATCATAGTTCAGTGAATATATCCATGCAAATGCATATATGAACTCACAGTACATTGAAGGGCAGGCCCTGGTTGGCCATTAGCTACAAAAAGAACAACAACAAAATCCCCTCAAAACAAAAACAAACTGTTAAAAGCTCAACGCTCAAATATGGAAAAGACGAGGATGTTAGGAACATTTAGACTATAATGTTTTTCAACTGTGAAGTATGTCTAAATAGTCTGGGTAATTAAATGACATTACTTAAAAATGTTCTTTCTGCTCTGTTTTTCTGATTATAAAAATTAAGGATTAATTTCAATCTCTTACTTCCTTTATACATTAAACCAAATGCAAATTTACTTTCTTTTCTGTCTCAATTAGGAGTTTCAGTGTAGGAGCTAACAGGCTCTGACCACTACTATCCAATTTTCATATTCCATTTTCTCTCTCAACTATGAATTTTAGCAATTTCCTCAAGTTTTATAATTTACATTTACTTGCAATTAAATTTGTATTTAACTCGTGTCTTTATGGGCCATGGGTCTTTCTATACCACCACTTCCCTACTCCTCTGTCTTGGTCTTGGCGTCTCTGTTCCCTATTGCCTTGTCATTGTCACAGTCTACTTTGTGCTCTCTATTCTACAGGCCTCCTGTGCGTAGTACCTAAGCATGTGTTTAAAATCAAATTATAGCTCCTCTTCAATCCTATTCTCTTAATTACGTGATAATCTTTACAATGTCTATTGCTGGGATGATGGACTAGCAGCTTGGGGCACACAGGGGTGTACCGTTCTAAATGTCATCCAGACATGACTTCCAGTAAAGATAGAAACATGCCATAAGTGATTCATACCTTCCTGTCCTATATGAATTCTCTGAGAAGTTTAAGAGATGTTAGAATTGCACAGACACAATCAACAGTGATTTCACACATTAGTTTAGGAACAAGAACTGGCTGCTGCTGAAACAAAGAAACCCAATGGGGACTTCAATCCAGGTCTTTCTAGCACAATCCTAGACAATTATGGGGCGAGTCATGGAAATCTACAATTTTTTTAATTTTTTTGCAGTTTTTGGCTGGGGCTGGGCTTGAACCCACCACCTCCGGCACATGGGGCCGACACCCCACTCCTTTGAGCCACAGGCACCGCCCCAAATCTATAATTTTTAATTGTGTCTTTAAATGTATTTGCTTAAAAGACATTGGAGTTATGCTAGGTTGTTTTCTCTTGCTTGGATTACCCACTAGAGCAGAGGGCACAGATCAAATACTGGAGAACTTGCAGCTTTGGGAGCTCTTGCCACAGTCAAGACAAGGGTATGTCTTCTGTTTTAGGTACAGCAATTTTCCTGGATATGGTGCATAGTAGACACCTAATGAATTTAAGGAATATTAATGGGATAAAGAGCAATAAAAGTGTGGTAGATTATAATAGAAATGTGTTGTTGTTCAAGTAGATAACAAAAATGTTTCTTCAGGTAGTTTTTGGTAGGAGAGGCAGTGAAGGTAGCATAAATGTAAAGTTCTCATCAAATCCTTTAAAAAAGCAATAAAAGATGTGGAAGAGAAGAGAGGAGGGGCAGTGGTGTTTGTAAAATTGATATAAAACCACCACCAAGAGGAGGACGTTTGCTTTCTGTGAAAAAAAATGCAAAAGTGTACTGATATATAAGAGAACTAAATATCAGTACTTCAAGGTACATGTAGTATATATGAGGTCTGACGATTAAGTTCACTAACTTGCCACTGTGCACTTTCATTGGCAGCACTGTACAACCAACTCAGTAAGGTTTTATAACCTTAGTATACCAGCGTCTCACAGTGTCTTGTGTTCATGTCAACACGGGTGGTGTCTTGTTGAGTGGAGTTTGTTATTGTTGTTGTACGTTTTTGTGTGCCATCATGAGAACGCTGGAGTTTGAATTACAGCAATGAAAAAACATTTGTAAATTTCTTAAACTTGGCAGGAACAGAAGTGAAATCAGAGATAGGTTAGTCCAAGTTATGGGGATAATACCATGAAGAAAACAGCAGTATAGAAATGGAGGAAATATTTTTTGAGGGGAGAGAAAACGACACTGATGAAGAGATGATGGGAGGACACTAATGAGCAGAACTGATGAAAACACTGTAAAAAGTCATCAAAATGGGCTGTCAAAATTATTGGCTGACTCTGGAAAGCCTGGCAGACCAAATAAAAATCACAGAGAAACCATTTAGAAAACCGTAACTAAAAATCTTGGCATGAGAAAGGTATGGTTCTTGCCTCACAACAATGCACCAGCTCACATGGCACTGTCTGTGAGGGGGTTTTTGCCAGTAAACAAATAACTGTATTGGAGCATCCTCCCTATTCACCTGATCTGGCCCCCAATGACTTTTTTCTTTCTTTCTTTTTTATATAATAAGACAAAGGGCTTTATTTACCAGCCAGGAGCTTACAGCATAGAAGAATTCCAAATGGCTGCACTCCAGACTGGCTTGGTCTTTCCCTTTTTATCGACAGCCACAAAGTTCCACCCCAAAAGTACTCTTCTCATTGGCCAATTTGAATCAAGCGGGAGATGCTATTCCAGCCCCTATAGAACTACAGGAGTTCTGGAACTTGGAGTTCCAGGAATTTAGGTTTACAAATTCCCAAGGGCTGAGTCACCATGGAGAGGACCCCACAGGTGAATCCTTGTGGTGTCCTTGAGAAGACCTGTTCTTCTAGACCTCACCCTTCTCAGGTATCCTCTCTCATTTCTCACTTTTGAAACTCCAATATATTTTAATTTGGGGTCTCAATATCAGCTTGCTTCTGCAGGTGCCAATATTAATTATTTTTCAGCACTGACATTTTAGGGACTGACTCTTCTTGGGTTTTTTACTTAGGCCTTAATAGTACTGTGGTGGTGGGCTAATATACGTATGAGTTTTTACTTTTCCCTGTGTGACATTTCCCTCCCCCACCTTTTCCCAAAGTCCAAAGTCCCATTAAAACAAGTCCCTTGAGGAGTTTCCTCAGGCTTCAGTGATGCGTTGACCAGCCAGCTCCCAGTATGTGGCATGTCTTAAAAGTTACCTTTACTTTCCAAGGGGCAGTGAAGCTCTATTCTGCCAGTTGTGATGACTCCAGGTGAGGATTCCTTTCACCTTCAATGTGGTGCATGTGGCCAGGATGAAGGTATAAAGTCCTTTTTACCTTGGTTTGAGGAGGACTGGATTCAGATCATGGACCTAGACTTGGTCCCCTTGATCCTCCAGAGAGAAAGGATCAGACACAAAAGACTAAACAGAATGCAGTTAATTATCCCAGTGGAGATTTTCCTTGCTACTCTTTCTAGGGTTTTTTTTCTATTCAATCCAGTCTTTGCCAGTTCTTTTAGGAGTCCCTGCTAAATTGCAGAGGATTGACAGAGGCCTTTTTGAACACACCAATGGCAAGACCTGTATCCAATTAAGTGTTGCTTCCTACCAGAGTTTACCAATTTCTGTTTTTATGGTCCTGTTTATGCACTTTTTATCTAAGCTTCGATGCCAACAAGTTATTCAAAGCTTTAGCTTATTATTTGCACTATTTTTGTTACAAAGGCTAGACCATTGTCAAATTTAAACCAGACTGGCCACCTAAACCATAGGACAATTTCTCTGGGCAACACTTTTAATACTTCAAGAGTCTTTTTTTATCCTAATGGGGAAGGCTTTAACCTATTCCAAGTGTGTGTAGACCATCACTAGCAAGTACTTATTTCCTCTAAATCTGGGAATTTCAGTAAAGTCTACCTGCAAGTCCTTGAAGGGTGTTGCTCCATATGAATGGATTCCTGGGGGGTACCATCGGTCCTTGGCACGTGTTGAACTGGCTGCAGGTGACACACCAATGACTGACGGTTTTGGCCAGGGCTGCCAGGTGGGAGAGGTAGAGGTACCAGTCTGGCAAATTCACCAAAGACTCCTGTCACCACAGTGGCTCCTGGAAGCTGGTGAACTGCTACTCATTTATCTGGCATCTTTATTCATCCTCCTTCCATTTCCTGGCTCCTCTTCACTGCCAACTATTCCTTCTCTTCCTGGGAGTAGATAGGTGAACCCACAGGATGAGGGGAGCCATTCATGTCACCTGTATGGTTTGGATGCAGCCCTTTTTGCTTCAGTACTGACTTTAGTATTACCTTTAGTGATGGTGGAAGCTTCTCCTTGATGTCCATAATAGTGCATCACTGCCACCTTCCGGGGTTTCCATACTGCCTCTAGCAACTGAAGTATCTCCCGCTGATACTTAATATCTTTTCCCCCAGAATTTAATAGTTCCTTTTCTTTGTACAATGCCCTGTGCAGTTGGAGAGTCAGAAAAGCATACTTGGAGCCTGTGTAGATATTCACACTTTTCCCTTGACCTAGTTCTAAGGCTCGAGTCAAGGCAATTAACTCAGCCTTCTGAGCCAATAGTCCTTGGAGTAGGGGCTTAACCTCTATAGTCTCTGTTAAGGTAACCACTGCATACCCAGCCCGCTGTTCATCTTGTGCTATCATGTAACTGCTTCAGTCTACATATAAGTCCCAGTCTGCATTTGTCCAAGGCTGGTCATGCAAGTCAGGTCTGCTAGAATATACATTATCTATAACTTCTGTACAGTCATGCTTAGTCTCTCTTCCACTGACTGGAAGGAGTGTGGCTGGGTTCAGGATGTTCTTGCATTAGAGAGACAAAAATGTCCCTAGTGTCCATTGAAGTGACCACAGGGAGGGATACTTTCACTCTGAGATTCTGCCCTAGAGTCAGGTTATCAGCTTCTTGCTCAAGGAAAGCCATAGTGGCTAAAGCCTGTAAGCATGGTGGTCATTCTTTTGCCACTCCATCCAACTGGTTAGAGAGGTAACCTACAGGCCTTGGCCAGGATCCAACCAGCTGAGTTAACATACCCACAGCTGTCTTTTTTTCTCTTTGAGAAATACAGGGTGGAGGGCTTGGCCAAGTCTGGCAGCCCCAATGCAGGTGCATTTATCAGCCTCATCTTTAGCTGGGAGAAGTCATGTTCCTGTTCTCCTCCCCATTCTAAGGGCTCTCCTTCCTCTCCGTTAGTTGCCTCATACAAGGGCTTAGCCAAGATGGCAAAGTTGTGGATCCAAAGATGACAAAAGCCAACTGTGCCTAAGAATTCCTGAACCTGCTTTCAGCTCATGGGGTTGGGGAGGCGATTAATGACCTGCCTCTGTTTCATGCTTAGATTCCTCTTCCCCTGATGGTTAGTAAATCCTAGATAATGTACTTGGTACTGGCAAATCTGGGCTTTTCATTTAGACACTTTATAGCCACATACCTCTAGATGTCATAAAAGACAGTCCATGTCTCAGTTGCAGCCCTCTAGAGTTACAGTATCATAAGAGGAGATCATCAACATATTAGAGCAGTATACACCCTAATTCCTTAGCCAGGAATTTCTGGAGGTCATGAACCAGCGCTTCTCTAAAAATTGTGGGTGTTCTGAACCCCTGTGGCAACCTTGTCCTTGTGTACTGGATCTCAGTTTCCATGTCTTGTCTCTCCCACTGGAAAGCAAACAGCCTCTGGCTTCTCGGAGCCAGCCTTATACTGAAAAAGGCATCTTTTAAGTCCAGGCAAGTGAACCATTTGGTTTCTGCTGGCAGCAGACTCAGCAGAGTATATACAGATTAGGCACAGTAGAATGCAGTGTTACAATTACACTGTTTACTAGGAAATTTTCATTTTAGGTTTTAATTTTTCCTAAGGTATCTATATAGACACAGCAGGTAATATTTAATACTGCTCAATTTTTTTCTAGTAGAGCCAACAGGTGACCTTTTTTAAGTCTTAAGGCTTCAGAGCAAATAGGACAACTGTATATAATTCTATACTCTTTGGCCAGTCTCTTAGTCCCATTTAACAGATCAGTTTAGTAAAACAGTTGTGTCTCATTTTATGAGTTGACAACAGTACAGACAAGGCTGGGATCTAATACACATGGGCCACAGCCTCTTTTCTCCTTGAATCATTTTTCTCTTTCCAATTTCTCTCTATACTAAAGACAAATTATAGCAGAACTAAATTAGTTGCCAAAATAAACTGTACTTTCAGTATACTGGGTCTGATTATTTACATAAAGTGCAGTAAGAATAATTAATTATTAGCCATCTACGCTCTTCTTTCCTTTCAAACTGGCTTTGCTAGAACCTTTTGTAAGGAATCTCAGGCTGGATTTTCTTGAAAGCCTTTCATGAGCCCAGGTTTCATCTGGGCCATCAGATAACTGTATGCATTGGGTAAATTCCTCTTCTCTTGAGGTCCCCAAGCACATTTCAATTCCCAGACCTGTCAGCAAGTGACCTTCGTTATTTGCCACAGATTAGGAAATGTTATTGATTGGTATCTGGCCAGTTTTCCAAAGGACTTTTATATTGGCCTTATGAAGTCAACCTTAATTCCTTATAACCAGTGCCTTTGTCATGTCCTATAGAACAAAACAGACTCTTATTGAACTTATGCAAATAACTGTATTGTCAGAAATTAAGAATACTTATAAATGGTCTTCAAATTCTGGGGAAATTAAGGAGAGAGAAAAAAATACATGTTTCAAATTCTGTTCATAAGTACATAAATTGTTCGAAAGGCTAAAAATAGCTCAAAAGACAGAAAATGGTTTTCTTGACTTCTAGAAAACAGAACACAGACAGAATCAACAATATTTCAAACAAAAAGTCATAACAAACTAGCCCAGTTCCATGTAACTGATTTCTGTTTTTGTTTGAAGTTAAGTTAGCAATACTCAGATGTGTTAACTTTCCAATGAAAGTTCTAAAAGTCTGCTTTTAGTCCAAAGGTATTCAATTTTCAAAGACATCAGGAATTTGAATTTGAGAGAATTCATTAGCCTCTTTTAATATTCCTTTTCTTTTTTTGGGACAAACTTTGAACTCAGTCAGTTACAAAAAACACTTTCCTTTTTTAGATGAATTAAAATTATTACCAACAAAATATGTTAGGACAGACCAATGCTTTATATATTAGGCCAGATAAATGCTTTATATTATTGGAACACATATATATCCATAACCTATACAAATTAATCACTATTTCATATTTGACAATGTTTCCTATACATTTTCAATAAATGAGATAAGTTTAATTTGTTTTCCTATGACTTTCAGTGGTCTTAATATTTCAAGAAGACCAAATTTAGAGTTTTGTTTTTTGGTTTGTTTTTGTTGGCCCCAGACAAGTTCAAACCTGCCAGCCTTAGTGCATGTGGCCAGTGTTGCAACCACTGCACTATGGGCACCAAGCCCCAAATTTAGAGTTTTGATTTTGGAAGGTTTGTCATATCAAAGGCCTAAAGCATTGGTACAAATAAGATTATAAGCCAAAAGATTTTAAAGGAAATATATAGTCAACTGAATCACATGTAAATTCTGTCACAAATTCTCTTTTATGAGCTTCATTTAACCTGCACAGACAATCTACAAACATTCTAAACTTTCTTTAACTTTTGCCCTGCCTTTCACTTTCTTACACAACCATTCTGTTTTAGGATAAAATTTATCACATAAGATTCTTTCTTTACACAATGCCATTCTCCTTTCTGTTTAATTTCTCTCACTCTCAAAAACCCACTTCCCACAAAACAGAGTCTCAGTTCACTATGAAATCACCCATTCACTAAGCCAAACTGATAGTTAGAAGGTTTAAAAAGGCAAGAATCTTATCCTTTAACAAAGACCCATTTTCCCCAATAATTTAAACAACCAAATTATTACATTTTACAAATGAGAGACATTTTATGAAATATAACATTGATACAAGATTTTCCTACTCAGGGCTGGACAGGGAACTCCCATTTTTCAGGCTCAGGTGAGCTCAGACATCAGACTCCCATCTCCAGGCAAAAACATGTTGCAGGCCATGCCCTCTGAGCCCTAGCAAGGTCATGAACAAAGCAGCACCAAAACCTTTTGGATGGCTCTACCTTGACTAGGGAGCACACACCCTAATCCCTTCCCCAGACAAAAACCACAGCAAAGACCTAATAACCTTGCTCAAGGTGAGGGGCTGCATTCATTCACTTGCTGGAATACCCATTTAGTTTATAAAGGGTATTTTCCCATCTACCAAGTCCTGGCCAAAAGAACTCTCAGGGCCATTTACCCCTAGACAAAGGACTCATGCAGGAAACCTCTGACTTGGGCCTCCACCCCCCTTCCAGAGGCTGTTCACCTTGGAGACCTGCTGCAGATATGGAGGCAGCCTTTCCTGGCACAAGATTTACAGTTTCTCCCCCAGATTTTCAAGGGCCATCCAGAGCTCACCGGACTGCCTGAACCGCAACACTTTCCAAGGCACGGCCCCTCTGCCAATAGCTCTGGCACTCTCCACTCCATCTGCATGCCCCTCAGTCTAACAAAATCCCATTTTATCACTGATCTGTGGCCCGTGGGCTCAATTCTCAAATTCCTGAGACCAAAGACTCACTGAATAAATTCTGGTAACAAAACTACAACAACATCCTTTCGATTGTCTTTTTATTTTCCCCCAAGTCCCACATGGCTACATGGCCACCACCAAAGACAGAAAGTGGAAAACCTGGAACTTTCAGTTTCTCTCAGGATTGCCATGGGGCAAAGTTGGAGCAGGGAAGAAAGGCACACTCACACATTTGGTTCACCCTGTGAATGGGGGGGGGGCAAAACCCCACCTATTGTTACCCATCTCAGTCATTCTCCAAGCACTCACATGTACACAATCCCAACCCATTTCTTAAGCTGGACAGCCTTGATTTACCACTTGAGCTGCCATTTAGCCATAGGAGGCAAACCAACACTCCCTAGGCCCTGTGAAGGGAGGTCTAAGTCCACTCTCAGAGTTCTCTCAGTCACACTACATCCATACACCCTCACACACCCCTCAACAGACCTGCTGGCAATCTAATGCCTGAGGAGTTGATCAGGCTCCTTCTTCCACTAAAACCGTAGTGGGACCCCCAGATTGATCATACCTTGCCTTAGACGTCTCCCTGTATAGGTACCTGTTCCTGCATGCCAGTTCCTCCTGGTGTCTGACTCCTTGAAGACCTGCGGACGAGGTCCTTTCTCTGCCCAGCCAAGGCATCCACACAGGGAGGCCAAACTATCTCCCTGGCACGCGCAGTGGTTCACGTCACCCAGGTCAATCAGGGGCACACATGTGGATGTCCAGAGGATTGGCGGCAACTACCAGGTGCATGTTCTCTCCAATGGTGATCTCACTTCCTGGACAGGGAACCAAAAATGTCACAGGAAGACGAGGCCCAACAGAGAGAAAGAGCACCCAAACACCACGTCTATAAGATGAAGGGCTTTATTTATCAGCTAGGAGCTTAAGGCATAGAAGAATTCCAAATCTCTACACTCCGACTTTTTGCTTTACCTGAAGATAAAGGAAATACTGAAAGGAAGACATTTTGATGACATTCAGGACATCAAGGGTAACACAGTGACAGCTCTGATGGCCACTCCAGGAAAAGAGTTTCAAAATTACTTTCAAGGGTGGGCACGGGGCTGGTTCCAGCACATAATTTCCCAAGGAGAGTACTTCGAAGGTGACTGTGGCATGCAGTACTTTTTCTAGGATGAGTTCATGAACTTAATTGTCAAACCCTTGTATAAATGATTCCTATAACTCAACACAACAAAACAATTCAATTAAAAATGAGCAAAAGGGCAGCGCCTGTGGCTCAAAAGAGTAAGGTGCTGGCCCCATATGCTGGAGGTGGTGGGTTCAAACCCAGCCCCAGCCAAAAACTGCAAAAAAAAAAAAAAAAAAAAAAAGAGCAAAAAATTAGAAAGACCTTTCTCCAAATAAGATACATAAATGGTCAATAAGCACATAAAAAAATGGTCAATATCATTATTCATTAAAGAAATGCAAATTACAGCCGCAAGTTAAGATACCGCAGTTATTAGGATGATGTGTATATATGTGTGTGCGTATATATATATATATATAGACACATATCTAAATAAGGAAAATATCAGGTGTTGGTAAGGATGTGGAGGAATTGGAATACTCATGCATTGCTGGTGGGAAGGTAAAATGGTACAGCCACTTTGGAAAACAATTTGGCAATGTCTTATAAATAGCCACTTCTCATATGACTCTGCAATCCTGTTGTGTCCGCCCCGGGGGTCGCTCACCCAAAGACCACTCACAAGCACGAATCGATGCAAAAGCAAGAGGCTGGTTTATTGCTGACGCGCCAGGGTTCCTCAGCAGCAAGGGGAAGGAACCCCGAGAGGCTGTTACAGGCTGCTTTTAAAGCTGAAAACCACAGGGTGGTGGGGTGAGGGTGATAGGGGTATGGGGCAGTTGCTGATTGGTGGGTTCAAAGCTCGCTGGGTTGCTGGGCAGGTTTGTTCTGGGGACTTTCCGAGGCGGTTGTTTTTGGCGCGATTAAGGGGAAGTAACAAGAGAGGGGGAGTGAAGGGGTGTTGTCCCTGGGTGCAGTGGCCTGATATCCGGGTTGGGGTGGGGTGTTCTTGTCCCTGTACTTTTCCATTGCCCTGGGGCCCAACATTCCCCCCTTGAGTTATGTACAAGTCTTAATCTTAAGACTAGGACTGCGGCTCGTCTTGTCCTAGGGCTCAGTATTGTTGGGTTAGAATGAGAGCGTGGGTGATGTTGAGTCGCTCGCGGATAAAGGTTAGTAGGCGATTTAAGAGGCAGGGGCCAAAGGTGAGGAGGAGAAGGAGAATTATGAGGGGTCCTGTTATAGCAGATATAAGGGTAGTTAGCCAGGGGGACTTTTTGAACCAGGTTTCAAAAAATCCCTGCTCTGATGTTAATTCTTTTTCTCTGTTTGCCAATCGTTCCCTTAATTTTGCCATAGAATCTAGAACTACTCCCGTATGGTCCACGTAGAAGCAGCATTGTTCTTTTAGGGCGGCGCATAGTCCTCCTTCTTTTAGGAAGAGGAGGTCTAGCCCGTGCCTGTTTTGTAGGACTACTTCAGACAGGGACGTCAGGGAGTTAGTCAGATGCCGACTGGACTGTTCTATAGCTTTTAGATCTTGGGTGATGGCTTGGTTAAGTTGGGAGTATTGCTGTTGTCCCTGTATAAGAGACGCAGCCCCGGTCCCCACTCCGGCGGCTACTCCGAGAGTGGCGAGTATGGCAAGAGTGAGAGATACCGGTTCGCGTTTGAATCGGGGAGAGATAGATAGGGTGGACTGCTCGAATTCAGAGGAGGGATGATAGTAGACACGGGGGAAGACACGAACAAGGACACAATATTCGTGAGAGGTGTTGAAAGCTGCCGTGGAGATGCAAGGGGTTAAGCCTGTATTGCAAGCCCAATAAAGTCCCGGGTCTGTTGGAACGAGGTAAGAGTTACTGGTCCCTGGAGTTATGGGTTGAGTGTGGTTGCATAGGTGCTGGTGGGTAGCGGGGGGATGGCCTAGGCAGTAGCCGGTTCCGGAGACTTCAGTGAGGGTAAGTCTGTGGGGATTGTTCCATTGACAGTTGGTATGAGAGGTGGTGTTGGAGAAGTTACTGGTAACAGCAATGCCTTCATAATAAGGGGGATTTGCCGTGAGGCATAGCCAGCAAGAGGAGGTGGAGTTCGGGTTAGTTAGGTTGAGAGTAGTATAGGCTCCTTGGATGAGTTGGAATAGTGGGGACTCGGGAAGAGAAGGCGAGGGTGTAGTAAGGTTGATGGTGGGAAAAGTGGAGGTAGAAGTAGTGAGAGAGTTTGAGTGAGTAGGAGCGGGAGGTTTGTGGTGTGGTCTAGAATTGGGTAGGGGGTTGGTTAAGACTGGGTTAGGTCCTACAGGTACGGGAGGAGGGGTTTCTATTTTTAGTCTTATGGTGAATAGAAGCCTGTCATCGTACCTTTCTTTATAGAGGCGTATGCCCCATGTATGTCCTGCTAGAGTCCAGGTCCTGACCTTTTTTCCTGGCTCAGTGAAGGTTATATTTAGGGGTGTGCACCACCGTGAGTCGCAGCCTGGTCGGGTGGCGTTGGCGGTGACCCGGATATAATCCCATGAGGACCTGGGTTTCCAATAGGCATTGCCTGAGGTTTCGCAACCCCAGTGGTAACAAAAGAAGGACTTAGTTCCCCCACAGTTATAGTTATGTCTTTTCCCCCGGTGGAACCCTGGGCATGTGTAGAAGGGGAGTTTTTGCAAGGCTTCTCGGTACCGCGTGGTGGCACAAAAGCCTTCTGGCCAGCCTTTTGTATCTTCTGCTACCTCGGGGGCGAGGTGGAGCTCGTTGTCGCCCCTCCAGCTGCCTCCTGTGGCGAGGGCACAGAGATCTGGTTGTAAAGAAGGCCACCAAGTCCAGGGTGGGGCTAGGTGGGAGGTTTCCCAGATAAGAGTGCCCTCCTGGTTGGAGACCTGCCAGGTGAGCTGTTTAGGCTCGTGGGGGTTAGAGGCATGGGATGGATTGGAATAGGATAGAAGGGTTAAGATTAGGAAGAAGGGGATTTTGTAAGTCTTATCTTGAGTGGGTTGCTGGTGCGTTGGAGTTTCCATTCTGGTAGGTGGGTGCCGGTCTGCTCTGTGTCTGTTGACTGATCGTCTGGCTGAGCTGCTTTCACGTGGGATGCGTGGACCCAGGCTGAGATGCCGTCAACTTTGAGAGCGGTGGGGGTTGTCAGGATGACGGTGTATGGTCCCTTCCACCGTGGTTCTAGTCCTTGGGCCCGATGTCTCCGGACAAGGACCGAGTCGCCAATTTGGAATGGGTGTTTGGTTCCAGAGTGTCCCGGCTTGTATGCTTCAGCCAGGGAAGTCCATACCTGGGCTTGTACTGCCTGGAGGCCTAGAAGGCGGGCACGGATATCAGCTTTAGTGGACGTGGGGATGGAGGTGGATTGCATGTTAGCGAGGGGCGGGGGCCCCCCCATATAGGATTTCGTATGGGGTGAGGTTAAAACGGGAGGGGGTGTTCCGGATTCGGAACAAGACAAGGGGAAGGAGCCAGGTCCAGTCTCTAGCGCCAGTCTGCAAGGCTAATTTGGTTAAGGTCTCCTTAATTGTCCTATTAGCCCGTTCTACCTGTCCTGAACTTTGGGGACGGTAAGCACAATGAAGTTTCCAATTTATCCCCAGGGTTTTGGCCAGTCCCTGACTTACCTGGGAAACGAAAGCTGGCCCGTTATCTGACCCGATTACCTTAGGAAGTCTAAACTGGGGAAAAATGTCTTCTAGGATGGTTTTGGTGCCATTATACCATGTCTCCCCATGCCGATTGTGGAGGAAGTGGGCATCTTCTAATTTGGAGATTTCGTCAAGGTCTTCAGGGGAGTACTGGTATGGGTGGCGGGTTTGGTCTTGGTCATCACTGGGGTCTTTTGCTGCTAAGATGAGGGCGGGGCCCTGAAGGGCGGCTCGGCGGGCTTCTTGATCTGCCAAGTTGTTCCCTTTTGCAACCGGGGTGTCATTCTTCTGATGCCCAGGGCAGTGGATGATGCTGAGCTTCTGTGAGCCACCATTCGCCATCTTTAAGGCGGTACCCCAGGTAGATGACCTGTCGCTGGCAGATCTGGGCTTTTCTTGCCGATGCCCGGTACCCTAGCCGTCCCAGCTCTTGGAGAAGGTCATCGTATGTTTTCCGAGGTTGACTGTCCGGTGAGAGGTCCTGTGATGGAGTCGGCTCCCGGTAGCCCCTTGCACTACAGAGGTGTGGGCGGAGAGGGGTCCTTGATAGTCTGTGAGTACTGAGTGCTCCGCTCCTGCATCTACTAGGAAGGTAGTTTTCTGTCCCCCCACCTTTAGGGCTACCCAGGGCTCTGGGGGGGACAATTGAGCCCTGACTGCCCTAGTCACTATCGTAGAGTGTGGTGGTGAGGATGGGGGTAAGGTCCTTGGGTTTGGGATTGGCCTGCTTTGGGCAGTCTCGGACCCAATGTCCTTTTCCTTTGCAATAGGCACACTGGTCATGTTCGGTCTTTGGTCTGGTGGGGCATTCTCGCAGCCAATGTCTGGGCTGCTTGCAATATAGGCATGGTCGGTCGGGTCTGGG
Organism: Galago senegalensis; assembly: GCA_963575145.1. Classification (NCBI taxonomy): domain Eukaryota; kingdom Metazoa; phylum Chordata; class Mammalia; order Primates; family Galagidae; genus Galago; species Galago senegalensis. The sequence goes on along the minus strand of CAUYTI010081188.1, from coordinate 2,150 downwards.
CGGCTTTCGATTTCCCTCCTGACTACCCTGTCCAGTCCCTGACCTCACATCCTGAACTACAGTGGCCAAGATTTTAGTAAGGTTTTTATCTCTTTGCCTGTCTCTTTTTATTTCTCTTGCTTCCTTCCTTATTTCTTTTTCTTCCTGTTCTTTCGCTAGCCATAGCTCTTTTTCCTCTGGGGTTTCCCTCTTGTTATAGACCCGTTCCGCCTCCCTTACTAAGTTTTGGAGGGTAAAGGTCTGCAAGCTGTCCAAGCGCTGAAGTTTGGTTCTGATGTCGGGAGCAGACTGGCTTATAAATGAGAGGGCTATGGTAGCCTCATGTTCTGGGGCTTCAGGGTTGTAAGGGGTATACATCCTGAAGCCGTCTACCAATCTCTCCATAAAGGCAGCTGGACTTTCTGTTTGTCCCTGTACTATAGCTCTTACCTTTGCCAAATTAGTGGGCCGTTTTCCAGCCCCTTTGAGACCCGCCAATAGAGTCTGGCGATAGAGACGAAGATGCTCCCTACCGGCTCCGGTGGTGTAGTCCCAATCGGGTCGCGCGAGGGGAAAAAAACGGCGTCGATTTCGTTGGGAAGTTGGGTAGGACGGCCATCCGGCCCTGGGACATTGCGTCTCGCCTCTAGGATGACGCGTTGTCGTTCCTCCGTAGTGAGGAGGACCTGCAGGAGTTGCTGACAGTCCTCCCAGGTTGGTCGGTGGGTTAGGAGGATGGACTCGATAAGGGCTGTGAGGGCCTGGGGGTCCTGGGAAAAGGTAGGGTTATGGGTTTTCCAGTTGTATAGGTCTGAGGCGGAGAAAGGCCAATAATGTTCTTCCTCGCCGATGGTGCGGAGAGGAAGGGCAGATGATGTCCACCTATCGTTTTCCCCCCTTCTCAGGCGGAGACGGGGCGGAGATGGAGGGGCGGGTGCGGGAGAAGGAGACGTGGTAGAGAGGTCGGAGGAAGGGGAAGATGAAGGCGGAGTGGCAGAGGCCTGGGACGGGGGCAAAGGTGGAGGAAGGGAAGGGTAGGCAGGAGGGGAATCCAGGAGAAGGAGGTTTGTGGGTGATTCCGGAAGGACTGGACAGGGCTTCAGTGGGTCCTTATCGGGGACCCCTAAGGGAAGAACCGGGATAGGTGGGGCGGAAGGGGTAGTGGGAGCCCCGAGTGGGGAAAGGAAGGGCGCGACCCAAGGCGGTGGGTTGTTGACTAAGTCTTCCCAGGTTACGATGTAAGGAACTTGATCGGGGTGCCCATGGAGGCCCACCTGGAAGACCTTGGATTTGACCTCTAAGATTATAGAGAGATTAAAGGACCCCTCGGGGGGCCACCCTACATTGAAGGTGGGCCACTCCGAGGAACAGAAGGTCCGCCAACGGCCTTGAGCGACCTCCACAGAGAGATTCCGGGCCCGCCGGCGGACGTCCTTCCAGTTTTCTAGGGTGAGAGAGAGAGGGGTGGTTAAGGTTTGTCCCATGATTAGGAGAAGATGAGGAGGGCGAAGACAGCGGAGAGGAAATAGTAAAGAAAGGCGACTGCCCAACGCTGGCTTGTTGAGAAATCCTCTGGTGCCACAGTGGCCAGCCCGACTCCTAGGAGGAGAATCAGGACAATGAGGATGGTCGCAATAAGGGGATTCTGAACAATGAGATTAAGAAGTACGGTGAACATTGACCTCACAACAGACAGACATAGACAGACAATGGCGCCGAGACAACAGGAAAGACCTAGCGGGTGATATCACCTCCAAAAATAGTCAAGAAGTCGAGAGGGACCAAGTCCCTGACCGGGCAACTGGCCGACGAGATGGCCTGGGTAAATCAGGCCCAGAAAGTCCGCAGAGCGTCCTCTGGGAGCAGGAGGGGAGAATGTGGGCCCGTCAGCCCTTCTCCCCCTCCTTGTTACCTTGAATCGAGAACAGACAACACAGTCAGACAACACAGACAGTATGCCGGGCCCGGTCTTACCTCCGATTGTGGGTGGGTGGTCTAGGGGGTCTCCCTATCCCGGACGAGCCCCCAAATGTTGTACCCTGCCCGGGGGTCGCACCCCTGAGACCACTCACGAAACACGAGTCGATGCAAAAAGCAAGAGGCAGGTTTATTGCTGACGCGTCAGGGTCCCTCAGCCACAAGGGGGAAGGACCCCGAGAGGCTGTTACAGG
>CAUYTI010081186.1:0-14152 GCA_963575145.1 Galago senegalensis | reverse complement strand
GGGGGGTTTGCTGGAGCCTTTTATAAGGAATTCTCAGGCTGGACTTCTCAAAAGCCTTTCATGAGCCCAGGTTTCATCTATGCCATTAGATACCTGTATGCATTGGGTAATTTCCTCTTCTCTTGAGGTCCCCTAGCACATTTCCATTCCCAGACCCATCAGTAAGCGACCTTTGTCACTTACCACAGATCAGGAAAGGGTGGGTATCTGGCCAGTTTTCCAGAGGGCTTTTTCATTGGCCTTATAAAGTCAACCTTAATTCCTTAACACAGTCTGGAAATGCCATTCCAGCCAAAGCCTTGGTCATGTTAGGCCCACCACTAACCTGGCCACATGGGATTCTGCCTCAGTTTCTCACAGTATGCTTGCACAAAGTCTTTTCACGGCTCTCTCTCAAACGGCTTTTTTGGCCAGAGGCATATAGGCATTTTGCCTATATATACTGATGAGCTTTGTCCTGTCAAATACTTTTTATTTATAGTCTTTTGATCAATGTTTGTATCCCTCTCTGGATCACAACTTCCTTAGGGACAAGGTGTTTGTTTTTTCTTTTATGTTATGCCCAGCTCCTAATACAGTATATGGAACACAGTAGGTGCTTAATAAAGATAAATAAATGAGTTAAAGAATATCCATACACCCTTTGATATAAATGAGGGTTCCACTATTTGTTTGTGTGTGTGTGGGAGAGATAGAGAGAGAGACTGATGTTAGAGAAGAATCTAAAGATATGTAGGAGAAAAAGGACAGATTATTGTTTTTTTGTTTTGTTTTGTTTTTAGAGACAGAGTCTCACTTTATTGACCTTGGTAGAGTGCCATGGTGTCACAGCTCACAGCAACTTCCAGCTCTTGGGCTTAAGTGATTCTCTTGCCTCAGCCTCCCAAGTAGCTGGGACTACAGGTGCCTGCCACAATGCCTGGCTATTTTTTTGTTGCAGATTGGCCAGGGCTAGGTTTGAACCCACCACCCTCAGTATATGGGGCCAGTGCCCTACTCAGTGAGCCACAGGTGCCACCCAAAAGGACAGATTATTAAAAAGAAATAGTGCTGGTTGCATAATACTTCAGAACTAGGAAATTGGCTTTATTAATGGTAAGATTCTTTTTAAGCATTTATTATATGCCAGACAGTATCCAAAGTACTTACATAAAGTGTCTTATGTAATACTCATAAGAGTACCCTGTGGAATATAAGTGTATTATTATCCTCCTTCTATGGTTGACATGAAGGTTAACAGGAGTAATTTAGTCAAGGTCACACAGCTAAGTCACACAATAAGTACACATGTAGTAGAACAAGCATTTAAACCCAGCCCAGCTGACTTCAGAGCCTACCTTCTTAACTACAACGCTGTATTGCTTTCTGTTTGATTGTGTCCATATAGTGTCAGAAGCTTAGTGATCTTAAATGTCTGCATTGGGCTTTTGTCTAAATTTAAGGATTTTTTTTCTCAAAAAGTCAAACTAATGTTTTTATAGCTAAGATTTTTTGCCTTCTCATAATAAGAGGAAAATAAAAGCTCTTTAAATAAAAACAAAACAAACAAACCTACAAAATAATCAGTCTCCCTCTTTTCCAAATTGCTGGTCTGGTAAGAAAGATTAATGAAAGTTGAGAGCTCCTATAGTCTTACTGTGAATTAGCTAGTTTTACACATTCCTATTTATTGACTTCTTTGTTTCCTGTAAGGTAGATTTTTTTTTTCCTTTGAGACAGAGCCTCACTCTGTTGCCCGGTGGTTGAGTGCCATAGGGTCATCATACTTCACAGGAGTGTCAAACTTGTGGACTCAAGCGATTCTCTTGCCTCACCCTACAGAATAGGTAGGACAATAGGCACTAGCCATGATGACCAGTTAGTTTTATTGTTTGTTTGTTTTTCTATTTTTAGTGGAGAGGAGGTCTTGCTCTGACTCAGGCTGGTCTTGAACTCCTGAGCTCAAGCAAACTACCTGCCTGGGCCTCCCAGAGTGCTGGGATTATGGGTGTGAACCACTGGACTCGTTCCCTGTGAGGCTAGCTTATCTTCATGTGCTGGTTATACTATATTCCCCTTACTTCCCCCTCGCCCCCTACACATCAGATTCACTCTTTGTTATTCCTTGTCTTGCACTGAACCGTGAACACTGACCTCTGTGAGTTACTTCACACTCTGGCTGCTAATAGGGTTCTTTTAGCAGAAGCTTAGCATTGGGATAGGAAGAAGAGCAGGAAGAAAGAGAGACTGGAGAGTTTCTAGCCCCAACTTTCTCTCAACTTTGGTGCCACATTCTTGCTAGAGCTATTGGACAGCCTCTTCTACTCCAGCACTTACTGGGACCTGGTGATGCTCTTTTTCCACCTTGCCCCTGCATTTCTAGGGAAAGGAAGGTCTATCCATTCTTCTATCCCCTGGGAACTTATATTTATCTCTTATTTCCCTTAACTCTGTCTACATCTTTGTAAAAAGTCTCTTTAATAAATTATTTTCAGTAAACTTTTTTGAGTAGAAGCTATTTCCTGCTGGAGACCCTGCCTAATATATTTCCCCTCTAGTGGTTTTCAAATTTCTTAAAGGCCTAGACATCTAAATAGGGGTAAGATTAAATAGGCCTCAGGTGTATTGTTCCACAAACTGGATTATGAGATTTTTATCACTTTTTTTGCAACATTGTTCAGGTAAGAGACACTCTGAATATAACAGATGTATGTACCCTCTGTATCTCTGATTGGAGATAGTTCATTAGGTCTTTTTGTTTTTGTTTTGTTTTGATATAGTCTCCCTTTGTTGCCCCAGGTAGTGTGCAGTGGCATTATCCTAGCTCACTGCAACCTCAAACTTCTGTGCTCAAGTGATCCTCCTGCCTCAGTCTCCCAAGTAGCTAGGACTACAGGAATGCCACCATACCTGGCTAATTTTTCTATTTTTAGTAGAGACAGGGTCTAATTCCGACTCAGGGTAGTCTCAAACTTCTGGCTTCAAGCGATCCTTCTGCTTTGGTCTCTCAAAGCACTAGGATGACAGTTGTGAGCCACTGGGCACAGCCTCATTAGTTTTTTGTTGTTGTTATCTGTTTGTTTTTTGAGACAGAGTCTCACTACAGGTGCCTGCCACAATGCCCAGCTATATTTTTGTTGTAGTTGTCATTGTTTGGCTGGCCTGGGCTGGGTTTGAACCTGCCAGCCTCTGTATATATGGCTGGCACCCTACCCACTGAGCTACAGGTGCTACCCTTTATTAGGTTTTTTTGTTTTGTTTTACAGCTAGAATAAAATGACCTCACAATTATTCATTCCCTTTGCCCTGAGACTCTGATCATCAGGCAACTTTGTGATTACTAAATTGGTTTCCTAGGTAAAATGATCCAGGGAAAGGGGTACCTAGAGCATGGACACCAAAAGTTCAGGTCTTGAAAAGTATAGTCTTCCTTTATATTAATCAAATGGATTTTTTAAAGAAAGATAAAGAATGCAATTTGCCATCTTCCCCCTTCCACATACTTACTACCTTTTTCCTTTCCAGCTTGCATTCCTCAATTATGTGTCTTTTTATGCCCTTAAATTTTAAGCCCTATGAACTCATCTATATGCATTCTCTGATACCATATCCATACTCTTGTATTCCTTCCTGTTTTAATAGAAGAAAATTTTTTCCTGCCAAAGATCAGTTCCTTTCTCTGTGCTCTTATTGCCATCTTCTTTTTTTTTTCCCAGAGGCTTCCATTTGTCAATTACTGCCCTCTTTCTCCATCAATTTCTTCCTTCTTATTGGAACATTACCACTACTATATAAGTATACACCTAGAATCTCTTATTTTAGTAAAAACCCTTCCTTGCTTCCAAATCCCTCTCCAATGAGTGCTTCATTTCTCTGTTCCTCTGCATAGCAAAACTTTTTTAAAAAGGTGTTTATATTGACTGTCGCCACTTCCTTACCTTTCATTGACTCTATTCTGGCTTCCTTCCAGGAAACCATCACTCCACTGAAGCAGCTTTAGTCAAGGTCATTAATGACCTCTGTGTTGCTGAATTCTATTGCTATTTCTCATCTTACATGGCCTCTTATAAACATTGAACACAGTTGACAAATCCCTTTTTAAAATATTTTCTTCTCTTGGCTTCCATGGCACCATTCTCGTACTTTCCTTTCTTGAATCCTCCTCTTTCATTCAACTTCTAAATGTTGGTTTGCCCCAAGGCAAAATTCTAGACTTGCAACATCCATGTGTGATGACTGAGCCCTTGAAATGTGGCTAGTGTGAATGAGGTATGCAGTAAACCTAAAATACACTCTCGGTTTCAAAGATTTAGTATGAAAAAAGTGAATATAAAATATCTCAATTTCTATATGAGTACATGTTGAAATAATATTTTGGATCTATTAGGTTATTAAAATTAGTTAGATCTTTTTTAAACTTCTTAATATAGCTACTAGAAAATTAAAAATTACACATGTAGGCCTGGCGTAGTAGCTCATGCCTGTAATCCTAGCACTCTGGGAGGCTGAGACCCGTTCACAGGTTCAAGACCAGCCTAAGCAAGAGCGAGACCCTGGGCATTGTGGCAGGCACCTGTGGTCCCAGCTACTCAGGAGGCTGAGGCAAGAGAATTGCTTGAGTCCAAGAGTTGGAGGTTGCTGTGAACTATGATGGCACAGCACTCTTACCGAGGGTGACAAAGTGAGACACCCTCACTTTGAGGCAAAGTGTCTCAAAAAATAAAATAAAATAAAATTACACATGTAACTCTCAGCTGTGTGGCTCAAATATATTTCTATTAGACAGTGCTGCTCTAGAGCCTCTTCCCTGTCACCCATCTTATCTAGTTTTATAGCTTTAAATACTATCTATATGTTGACTCCCAAATATAGACCTTTAACTCTGACCTCTGATTTAAAGTCCAGACTTAGCTACCCATCTGGCACTTTAATTTTCATTTGCATGTCTAACAAGCATGTCAGTATTGATATGACAAAAAATGGAATTTTCTATTTCTTCTTGCCCTATTATGTTACTTGCTGAGTTTCTCATCTCAGCCAATGGTACCATCATCTGTCCAGTTGCTTGAGCCAAAAATTTGAGTCTTCCTAGATTACGCTATTTTCTTCACCACCTTCATCTAGTCTTTCAGAAAGTTTTGTTGGTTCTGACTTCAGTTTTTCTTCATCTCCACTGCCTAAATGGCCCAAGTCTAAATCCCTGTCATCGCCTACCTAGACTGTTATGACAACTTTCTAACTCATTGATTCCATTTTTGTACCATTAAAGTCTCTGCTTCATATCTCAAGGTGATCTTTCTTTTAAATTTTCAATTATTATGGGTATATAATAGTTGTATATCTTTTCAGTGTGATCTCTTTTAAATATAAATCACACCATGTCATTTCTCTGTTTAAGCCCTCTAATGACTTCCTGTGGTACTTAGAATAAAATCCAAACCTACCTTAGCTTGCAAAGCCCACCATCAATCTGATTACTATTTATTTCTCTAACCTTATCCCATGCCATTATTCCTCCTTGTTATAACAATCTCTAACCTCACTGACCTTCCTTCTGTACTTTGATTGTGTCAAGCTTATTATTGCCTCAGGCCCTTTGTATGGTATTCTTCCCTCTGCCTCAAATGCTCTGCTCCCAAAGTTTTGTACAGCTGACTCCTCTTCATTCATCAGGTCTCAGCTCAAATATTGTTTTTTTTTTTTAGAAAGACCATTCTTGCAAGTAATATCCTATCCTAATCATTTTCAATCCAATCATACTCATATTCTCCTTTCTCTCTCTTTTCCTTCTCTTGCTGAAATGTTTTTCTTTTTAGTGTCTGTTTCCCTTTAAAAGTATAAACTTTTCAAGAGCAAGGAATTTAGCTATCTTATTTGCCCTGCATCTAGTATAAAGCTTTATCCCAAGTAGGCACTAAAGATATCTTTGATGACAGATTCTAAAATAAATATTAATCAAATATTTTTTAAAAGAAATAATAAAGATCAGACACGATGGCACATGCCTATAATCCTAGCACTCTGGGAAGCTGAGAAGGGTGGATTGCCTGAGCTCACAAGTTCGAGAGCAGCCTGAGCAAGAGCAACATCTCTAAAAATAGCCAGGTGTTGTGGCAGGAACCTGTAGTCCCAGCTACTCTAGAGGCTAAGACAAGAGAATCACTTGAGTCCAAGAGTTGGAGGTTGCTGTGAGCTATGACACCACAGCACTCTACCAAAGGTGACAAAGTGAGACTCTGTCTCAAAAAAAAAAATTTAGGAATGAATAAATTTATTTATTTATTTATTTATTTTGATAGAGTCTTACTCTATCACCTAGGCCAGAGTGCTGCAGCAGCAGTCTAATTCACAGCAACCTCAAACTCCTGGGTTCAAGTAATCTTCCTGTTTCAGTCTCCCAAGTAGCTGGGACTAAAGGTGTCTGCCACAACACCAGGCTAATTTTTTATATTTTTGGTAGAGACGTGGTCTTGCTCTTACTCAGGCTGGTTTCGAATTCCTAAGCTCAAATGATCCTCCCACCTTGGCCTCCCTACAGATGTGAGCCACCATACCTGGCCGATTAATTTTTTTTTTTTTTGAGACAGAGTCTCACTATGTTGCCCTTGGTAGAGTGCTGTGGCATCACAGCTCACAACAACCTCAAACTCCTGGGCTTAAGCAATTCTCTTGCCTCAGCCTCACAGTAGCTGGGACTATAGGTGCCCGCCACAATGCCTGGTTATTTTTTGCTGCAATTGTCATTGTTGTTTAGCTGACTCCGGGCTAGGTTCAACCTCACCAGCTTCGGTGTATGTGGCTGGCTCTATAACCACTGTGCTATGGGCACCGAGCCGAAGAAGTTAATTTTAAATAAACAATATGCCTTAGAAACTAAGGTATAGCTTAAGGTGTTATGCCTTAGCCTTACAGATATTAATTCCTTAGTGTCACTGAGTTGGTCATATCAGCAAATATTGAGGACTTAGCATTTGCAAAGCATACTGTGTCTGTGCCCTTGGAACCAAGAGAACCAAGAGAGTAGTGGGATACTGAGCCTCTGAGAGTCAAGGGGAGAGATGACATTAAAGGAGAAAGAAGTGTGTGGGTGTATATGTGTGTTTTGGGGAAATCCAGAGCTAGCTCAACAGATAGCAGCTCATCTGACTTCAATTTTACCTAGATTTGAGCTCTAGCAGGAACCATGGCTAATGTTTCCTTAGCATATAGGTTAGCACTAATAAAGAGTAGGGTTTCAGTATATGCCTTTTTTTCCTTTTTTTTTTGGAGACAAAGCTCAAGCTGTTGCTCTGGGTAGAGTGCCATGGCATCACAGCTCACAGCAACCTCAAACTCCTAGGCTTTAGCAATTCTCTTGCCTTAGCCTCCCAAGTAGCTGGAATTACAGGCACTCTCCACAACGCCTGGCTCTTTTGTTGTTGTTGTTGCAGTTGTCATTGTTGTTTTAGCTGGCCTGGGCTGGGTTCAAACCACCAGCCTCAGTATATGTGGCCGGCACCCTATCCACTGAGCTATGGGCACCATTCCAGTCCATGCTTTTTGGTAGACTAAATAAATAAACTTGTGAACTGTAAAGAATAATCAGGAAAAGTAAAGTCTTAAAATTACTGACTTCAGATGATATTGGAAGTGTCTAAGAACCAAGTGGAAAAGAATGCACATGAGCTGAAAATTGCAAGGCAGAAATGTGGTTGAATTGGATACTCAAACGTACACTAGCCTGAGGATTTGGGAATAAAAGGATAATTCATTCTTCTTGTCCTGCTTCACGCCCCCAGAGTTGAATTAAACTCAGAGTTCCTGTTGACCTCATGAGAGGATTCCAAATACACAAATCAGGAAAACAGAGGGGGAAGGGAAATCTTTGAAAGTTAAACAAGAAAAACATCTATCTAGAGGACATCTTGTTTTTTCCTGGTCCAAATTAGATCTGCTATGGCATGTAAAAGAAAACTAATGATGATGTCAAGCATGAATGTATTATCTAGTTGCAATAGTACAGGACAGATATATCGTGTCCAGACTGTACTTCTGTTATGGTCTATTTTAGGGAGCTTCTGAATTTGGATCTAATAGTAATATCTGGAAAAGAGATAATAATTTGTGCTTATATAGCACTCTTCATCCAAATGTCCCAAAATACTTTACAAAGAAATAAGTATTATTATCCCAGATGGAGCAACTCAGACAGAAGGGCTGCTACCCCTTTCAGCAAATTGGGGAGTTGAAGCCCCTAAACTCCAAACATACATAGCCCTTGGCTATAAATTATTGAATCAGGGCCTATTTTGATTGGGAGCTGGGACTACCAATGAGGAGCCTTTTTTTTTTTTTTGAGACAGAGTCTCAAGCTGTTGCCCTGGGTAGAGTGCCATGGTGTCACAGCTCACAGCAACCTCAAACTCTTGGGCTTAAGCAATTCTTTTGCCTCAGCCTCCCAAGTAGCTGGGACTACAGGCACCTGCCACAACGCCAGGCTATTTTTTGGTTGTAGTTGTCATTGTTGTTTGGCAGGCCTGGGCTGGGTTCGAACCCGCTAGCTCCAGTGTATGTGGCTGGCACCCTAGCCTCTGAGCTATAGGCGCCGAACCCTTCTTTTTGTTTTTAAATGTTTTAAAGCAGAACATTAGGCTCTAATGTTAAGAATTTTAGCATGTAGGCTCAGCACCTATAGCTCAGCAGCTAGGGTGCCAGCCACGTACACTGGAGCTGGTGGGTTGGAATCCAGCCTGGGCCTGCCAAACAGCAATGACAACTATAACCAAAAAAAGCTGGGCTTTGTGGTGGGAGCCTGTAGTCCCAGCTACTTGGGAAGGTGAGGCAAGAGAATGGCTTAAGCCCAAGAGTTTGAGGTTGCTGTGAGCTATGATGCCACAGCATTCTACCCAGGGTGACAGCTTGAGACTCTGTCTCCAAAAAATTAAATAAATAAATAAAAAAGAATTTTAGCATGTGTTCAAAACTTAGGAAAATGGATGCTTTTAAAATTACTGAATTTTAGCCAAAGTATAGCTACTTAAAATAAGAAAAATAGTTAATATAGTGAGACTAATAATGGCTAACATGTCTGAGCATTATTCTAAGTGAGTTATTTAATTTAATATCTAACAATTTTTTTTCTTTTTTTAGACAGGGTCTCACTTTGTTGCCATGGCTAGATTGCAGGGCATCATAGCTCACTGCAACTTTGTTTTCTTTGTTTTTTTTTTTTTGTTTGTTTGTTTGCTTGCTATGAGATAGAGTCTCACTTTTAGGCCTTGATAGAGTGCCATGGTGTCACAGCTCACAGCAACCTCAAACTCGTGGGCTTAAGCGATTCTCTTGCCTTAGCCTCCCAAGTAGCTGGGATGACAGGTGCACACCACAACACCCAGCTATTTTTAGAGATGAGGTCTCCCTCTGGTTCAGGCTGGTCTCGAACCTGTGAGCTCACACATTCCACCCATCTCAGCCTCCCAAATGCTGGGATTACGCTCACTGCAACTTTGAACTCCTGGACTTAAGGACTTCACCACCTCAACTTTAAATTTTTTTTGTAGATTTGGGTCTTGTTATTGCCTAGGCTGGCTCAAACTCCTAGGCTCAAGTGATCCTCTAGCCACAGCCTCCTGAAGTGCCAGGATTATAGGTCTAAGCCACCATGCCTGGCTTCATAACAGTTTTAATGAAGTAGAAACTATTATCATTTTACAGTTGAAGAAACTCAGAGGAGTTAAGAAACTAAGCCAAAATATCAGTTAAATAAGTGGCAGAGCTGGAATTCAGGCTCAGGCAAATTGACTCCATTGCCCTCATTCTTAGCTAGTTGCTTTGTGCCAGGTACTGTGTCACACATTTTGCATGAATTATCTTACTTACTCTTTACAAAACTCCAAAAAGGTAGGAGTTATTATCCCTACTTTATTGGGAGAGGAAATTAAGGCTTAGAAAGGCAAAGTGACTTGCCCAAGCATACATGGCAGTAGGGGTGGAACCAGGATTTTGAAACATAGACAAGAGAGCAGTAGGCAAGGATCAGGGTAGTAGATGTTCCTTCCACTAACTAGGCTGTGTGACCCTTGAACAAATCAAAGAATCTCCATAGTCTTCATGTCTCTCTGAAAGGAGGACATGAGTTACATTGACATGAAAAATCTTTCCCATTGCTAAAATTCTGATCCTCAATATGTGTTTTCTAGTCAGTCTCTTGTTTGAATATCCTTGGAGGAAAAGAAATCAACTACACAAAACCTGAAAGTGACTCTGAAAGCCAAATTTAGAAAACAGATCTCAAAAGGAGAAAAAAGAAGTCTACAAAACATCTTTATTTAGAAAGTGAGACTGTCCTGCAAACTGTTTGACTTGATTTGTGAAACTGAGTGACCAGATAAAAGCCATACATAGCTTCTTGACTATCCAGTTCTCCTGGATATAGTAAGTCATGTAACCTGGTTCAGTGGCACTTTCTGGCCTGCTACACTGGCTACACTGGCTAAAGCTGGAAGAAACCCATCTTGTGTGGGAGGGATCTGAGAAAAGAAGCCAAGCTTTTCATGTGGGTGTTCTATCTTGAATTCAGAATGTCTATACCATTCTGTCTACTTCTGTTTTTGTTCTTAGTGATTATTATATAGTGACACAGCCCACTGCTACCATGAACCAGTTTTTTTCACAACCATGTGGTGAGCCATGGTGTAGTGAATAGGTCTGGCTTCCATTTCTCCATGTGGTTCTATTCAAAAGTATGAAATTGAGTTTGTGGTAAATCTTGGCCAACAAAAGCTATCTGTAATTTTGTTATCTTGGGAGAGTCACTAAAATTCTCTTTGTGTCAATTTTCCTCATCTTGTAAAAGGATGCTTATCCCATTTGCTCTTCAGTGTTAGGGATTTCAAATAGTATATTTGTGTAAGTACTTTGGAAAGAGTAGAGATTTCTTAGATGACAATGAATGTGATGCTGAAAGAATGCCTCTCATCCAGAAACTGGTGGTGCTGTGCACAAAGCAGGTGCTTTGGCAATGAATAAGCCTGAATTAGAGTCCTAGCTTTGCCTGTCATTTGGGCAAGTTATTAAACTTCTATAAATTTTCAATTTATAAAATGTAATATTGTTGATGTACAGCAATAACTAACTGAAGCTCCAGATATGCAAAAGCCATTAATAAATGATAGATATTATTATTTTTATTATCAATTATTGAATTATGATACAGAGTTAGCAGGTTCAGGATACTAGGTCTTATTTTCTTTTTTTTTCTTTTTCTTTTTTTTTTTTTTGAGACGGAGCCTCAAGCTGTCCCCCTGGGTAGAGTGCCGTGGCATCACGCTCACAGCAACCTCCAACTCCTGGGCTCAAGTGAGTCTCTTGCCTCCGCCTCCCAAGTAGCTGGGACCACAGGCGCCCGCCACAACGCCTGGCTATTTTTTTTTTTTTTTGGTTGCAGCCATCATTGTTGTTTGGCGGGTCTGGGCTGGGGATTCGAACCCGCCACCTTAGGTATACATGGCTGGTGCCTTAGCCGGTTGAGCTATAGGCGCCGAGCCAGGAAGGAGGATTTAAATTTGCATTGGTGCCTGTAGCTCCAAGGGTACCGCGCCAACCACATACACCAGCAGCTGGCAGGTTCCAACTCGCAAGTCCTGCCAAACAATGACAACAACAACAAAAAATAGCCAGGCATTGTGGTGGGCACCTGTAGTCCCAGCTACTTGGGAGGCTGAGGCAAGAGAATCCTGTAAGCCCAAGAGTTTGGGTGGCATCTGTGGCCCAAGGAATAGGGTGCCAGCCCCATATGCTAGAGATCGCGGGTTCAAACCCAGCCTCAGCCAAAAAAAAAGCCCAAAGTTTAAGGTTGCTGTGAGCTGTGATGCCACAGCACTCTACCAAAAGTTATATAGTGAGACTCAAAAAAAAGAAAAAAAAGACTTAAATTTAAGTCTACGGGCCAGGCGAAGTGGCTCACACTTATAATGCTAGCACTCTGAGAGGCTGAGGCAGATGAATTGCCTGAGCTCATGGGTTTAAGACCAGCCTGAGCAAGAGCCAGACCCCATCTCTAAAAGTAGCCAGGTGTTATGGTGGGCACCTGTAGTTCCAGCTACTCAGGAGGCTGAGGCAAGGGAATCATTTGAGCCTAAGAGTTTGAGGTTGCTGTGAGCTATGAGGCCCAGGTTTTCTGGGAGACAAAACAAGACTCTGTCTCAAAAAAAAAAAAAAATTAAGTCTAATATCACCACCTTGATATAACCCCATTTTGGTGTTTATTCTTTCAGAGTTTCTTCTATTCATACACATAGGTATACATACTGTACATACTTATAAAAATAAGGTCACATTGTAACTTTGTTAGGAAACCTTCTTGTGTCACTTCATATATTCTGTATATCTATGGTAATAAATGCACATCTATCCCAGCTACTTGGGAGGTTGAGGCAGGAGACTGGCTTGAGCCCAGGAGTTGGAGATTGCTGTGAGTGATGCCACAGCACTCTACCCAGGGGGACAGCTTGAGGCTCCATCTCAAAAAAAAAAATGCACATCTACATTATCTTTTTTTCATTTGTTCTTCTTTACATTCCATTCTGGTACATTATCATTTTTATAGATGCTTAGCATTTAGGGTGATTCCTAATCTTCCCTATGACAAACAATGCTGAGCTGGGATGAACATGTTTGTGGTGGTATCACTGTGTGCTTGTCCAACCATTTCCTTGGGCTTAATTTCTCTAAGAAGAAATACTGAGTCAAAGGAAGTTGGGCCAGACATGGTGGGGCACCTGTAGTCCCAGCTACTCGGGAGGCTGAGATAGGAGGATCGCTTGAGTCCAGGAGTTCTGAGCTGTAGTGCACTATGCTGATCAGTGTCCATGCTAAGTTTGGCATCAATACGGTGACCTCCCAAGAGTAGGGGGCCACCAGGTTGCCTAAGGAGGGATGAACTGGCCCAGGTTGGAAACAGAGCAAGCAGGAGCAGGTCAAAACTCCCTTGCTGGCTCGGTGCCTGTGGCTCAAGTGGCTAAGGCACCAGCCATATACACCTAAGGTGGCGGGTTCGAATCCCCAGCCCAGGCCCACCAAACAACAATGATGGCTGCAACCAAAAAAATGGCCAGGCGTTGTGGTGGGTGCCTGTAGTCCCAGCTACTTGGGAGGCTGAGGCAGGAGACTCATTTGAGCCCAGGAGTTGGAGGTTGCTGTGAGCTGTGATGCCAAGACACTCTACCCAGGGGGATAGCTTGAGGCTCTGTCTCAAAAAAACAAACAAACAAAAAAAAAAAACTCCCTTGCTAATCAGTAGCAGGATCACAGCTGTGAATAGCCACTGCTCTCCAGCGTGGGCAACATAGCAAGACCCCATCTCTCAAAAAAAAAAAAGGTGAAAGAAAATTAAATAAAAACAAAACAAGGGCAGTGCCTGTGGCTCAGTGGGTAGTGCGCCAGGGTGGCAGGTTCGAACCTAGTCCCTGCCAATCTGCAACAAAAAGAAAGCTGTGTGTTATGGCAGGCACCTGTAGTCCCAACTACTCAGAGGTTGAGGCAAGAGAATCGCTTAAGCCCAGGAGTTGGAGGTGGCTATGAGTTGTAAAGCTATGGCACTTTACGGAAGGTGATAAAGTGAGACTCTGTCTCTAAAACAAATACGAAAACAGGCTCGGTGCCTGTGGCTCAAATGGCTAAGGCGCCAGCCACATACACCTAAGGTGGCGGGTTTGAATCCAGCCCGGGTCCAATGCCAAACAATGCTGGCTGCAACGAAAAAAAAAATAGCCGGGCATTGTGGTGATCGCCTGTGATCCCAGCTACTTGGGAGGCGGAGGCAAGAGACTCGCTTGAGCCCAGGAGTTGGAGGTTGCTGTGAGCTGTAATGCCACGGCACTCTACCCAGGGGGACAGCTTGAGGCTCGGTCTCAAAAAAAAAAAAAAATCATTTAGACCCTCTATTTCCATTTCCCAAAACAAGTGGGCACCCAGGAAATGTTTGTGGAACAAACAAACTTACCGTTTTATCTTTATCTTCTGCTGTTTTCCTATTATGCAAACTCATTATACATTTTTTTTTTTTGAGACAGAGCCTCAAGCTGTCCCCCTGGGTAGGGTGCCGTGGCATTACAGCTCACAGCAACCTCCAACTCCTGGGCTCAAGTGAGTCTCTTGCCTCCACCTCCCAAGTAGCTGGGACCACAGGCGCCCG
>CAUYTI010081181.1:0-16936 GCA_963575145.1 Galago senegalensis | reverse complement strand
AGTTGCTGTGAGCTGCGATGCCATGTCACTCTACCCAGGGAGACAGAGTGAGACTGTCTCAAAATAAAAATAAAAAATACATTTTTTTATGGTATGTCAGATGAAAGAAAACAATAGTAAAATGAAGATAGTTGTGTGTGTATATATATATAAATAAATATATATATATATATATATATATATATATATATATATATATACACGTGTGTGTGTGTTTGTTTGTTTTTTCCTCAGCCAAGTACAGTGTTACATGACTTTAGTCCTAAATACTCAGGAGGCTGAGTGTGGAGGATCCCTTAAGTCCAGAAGTTGGAGGCTACAATAAGCTATGATCATGCTTGTGAATAATCACTCTTCTCCAGCCTGGGCAACTGAGTAAGACCCTGTCCTTAAAAAAATCTTAAGGCTTGGCACCCATAGCACAGTGGTTAAGATGCTGCCCATGTACATAGAGGGTGGCGGGTTCAACTCAGCCTGGGCCAGCTAAACAACAGCTAAACAACTGCAATAAAAAAATAGCTAGGCATTGTGGTGGGCACCTATAGTCCCAGTTACTTGGAAGGCTAGGGTAGGAGAATTGCTTAAGCCCAAGAGTTTGAGGTTGCTGTAAGCTGTGATGCCACAACACTCTACTGAGGGTGACATAGTGAGACTCTCTCTCAAAAAAAAAAAATGTTTTAAGCCTGAGCAAAAGCTCAGAGACCTCATCTCTACTAAAAATAAAAAAACTTGGCTCTGTGCCTGTGGCTCAAGCGGCTAAGGCGCCAGCCACCTAAGGTGGAGAGTTCGAATCCAGCCTGGGCCCACCAAATAACAATGATGGCTGCAACCAAAAAATAGCCAGGTGTTGTGGTGGGCACCTGTGGTCCCAGCTACTTGGAAGGCGGAGGCAGGAGACTCACTTGAGCCCAGGAGTTGGAGGTTGCTGTGAGCTGTAATACCACAGCATTCTACCCAGGGGAACAGCTTGAGGCTTTGTCTCAATAAATAAATAAATAAATAAATAAATAAACTTTAGGACTCAGTGCCTATACTTCAATGGTTAGGGTGCCAAGGGGCTGGCAGGTTTGAACCTGACCTGGGTCTGCTAAACAACAATGACAGCCACAAAAAAAAAAAAAATAGTTGGGCGTTGTGGCAGGCGCCTGTAGTTCTAGCTATTTATTTGAGAGGCTGAGGCAAGAGAATAGCTTAAGACCAAAAGTTTGAGGTTGCTCTTAGCTGGGATCCCATAGCACTCTGATGATGGTGACATGGTGAGACTCTACCTTAAAAAAAAAAAAAAAGAATGGTGTCTTTGGTTCAGTGAGTAGGGCACTGGCCCCATATACAGAGGGTGGCAGGTTTCGAACCCAGCCCCAGCCAAACTACAGCAAAAAATAGCCAGGCATTGTGGCAGGCGCCTGAAGTCCCAGCTACTTAGGAGGCTAAGGCAAGAGAATCGCTTAAGCCCAAGAGCTGGTGATTGCTGTGAGCTGTGATGCACAGTACTCTACTGAGGGCGACAGAGTGAGGCTCTATCTTTAAAAAAAAAAAGAAAGGGCTTGGCACCTGTGGCTCAAGTGGCTAAGGCGCCAGCCACATACACCTAAGGTGGCGGGTTCGAATCCAGCCCGGGCCCGCCAAACAATAACGGCTGCAACCAAAAAATAGCCGGGCATTGTGGCGGGTGCCTGTGGTCCCAGCTACTTAGGAGGCTCAAGTAGAAGACTCATTTGAGCCCAGGAGTTGGAGGTTGCTGTGAGCTGTGATGCCACAGCACTCTAACCAGGAGGAGGAAGGAAGGAAGGAAGGAAGGAAGGAAGGAAGGCAGGCAGGCAGGCTGGCTCAGCGCCTGTGGCTCAAGCTGCTGGGGCACCAGCCACATACACCTGAGCTGGCAGGTTTGCATCTAGCCTGGGCCCACCAAACAACAATGACTGCTACAACAAAAAAAAAAAAAAAAAAGAAATTAATCAGTTTTTGTGGCAGTCACCTATAGTCCCAGATACTTGGGAGGCAGAGGCAGGAGAAGCACTTGAGCCCAGGAGTTGGAGTTGGAGGTTGCTGTGAGCTGTGATGCCCCAGGGCAACAGCTTGAGGCTCTGTCAGGAAAGGAAAGGAAAGGAAAGGAAAGGAAAGGAAAGGAAAAAGGAAAAGGGAAAAGGGAAAAGGGAAAAGGGGAAAGGGGAAAGGGGAAAGGGGAAAGGGGAAAGGGGAAAAGGAAAAGGAAAAGAAAGAAAGAAAGAAAGAAAAGAAAAGGAAGGAAGGAGGGGAGGTAGGGAGGGAACAACTTTGGCTAGGCACCTGTAGTTCAATAGTTAGAGCGCTGGCTCCATGCACTGGGGCTGGTGGGTTGGAACCCAGCAAGTGCCTGCTAAACAAACAATAAAAAAATTAAAATAGAAATACTTGGCCAGGTGTGGTGGCAGGTGCGTGTAGTCCCATCAACTCAAGAGGCTGAGGCGGGAGGATTGCTTGAGCCCAAGAGTTGGAGGTTGCTACGACTAGGCTGAGGCCAGGGCTCTGTAGCCTGAGGCACTACCAGAGTGCTAGGATTACAGGGAACCACCTCCCTAGGCCTGAGATACTATCTCCTTTAAAAAAGGGGTGGGGGGCAGTGCCTGTGGCTCAAAGGAGTAGGGCGCTGGCTCCATATGCCAGAGGTGGCAGGTTCAAACACTGCCCCAGCCAAAACTGCAAAAAAAAAAAAAAAAAAAAAGGAGGTTCGGCACCTGTAGCTCAAGTGGCTAAGGCGCCAGCCACATGCACCAGAGCTGGCGGGTTGGATTCCAGCCCGGGCCCACCAAAAAATAGCTGGGCATTGTGGCAGGCTCCTGTAGTCCCAGCTACTTAGGAGGGTGAGGCAAGAGAATTGCTTAAGCCTAGGAGTTGGAAGTTGCTGTGAGCTGTGATGCCATAGTCCTTGAACCCAGGGCAATAGCTTGAGGCTCTTGTCTCAAAAAAAAAAAGAAAGAAAGAAAAAGAAAGTAAAGAATAAAGTAAAACAGACTAAAAAATAAATTACAACTAATAACTTTTTTTTGAGACACAGTCTCAAGCTGTTGCCCTGGGTAGAGAGTGCTGTGGTGTCATAATTCATAGCAACCTCCAGCTCTTGGGCTCAAGTGATACTCTTGCCTCAGTTTTTCTGTTTTTAGTAGAGGCAATCTCACCTGCCTTGGCCTCCCAGAGTGCTAGAATTACAGCCCTGAGCCACTGTGCAGCCTAATAGAGGGGAAAAAAAATTAACTTTTATTAATTTGATGTTTCTGAATATAATAATAAGTGAAGCCAAAACATCATTTTAGTTAAGCTGGAAGGGAACCTAAGTTCCATTTAGGTGAAAATACCTAGGAGCGGGGTGCACATTTAGGCTGATAGTCTAAATTCTATGTTAGGTGAAGGGTTATAAATGTACCTGAGCAGAACAGTGCAAAGTTTTATGTCATTTACAGTAGGAAAACTTCCGACATTTTATCTAACATGAAGAAGACACGACAGTAACAAACAAAACATGCACTTGAGGTTGAAATATCTATACCATGCACAGACATCTCTGGATGCCCCCGGCCTTGGGAGGTGAGGTTAGGGCTGCTGCTGGTGCCTGAAGACTGTAGACCTGGCACACAGGAGAGGCTAGACCTGGGAGGTGACTGGAGCTGGGCACTCCTGTGCCTATGTGGTCACTGAGGGTTGGCTTCTTATCTTCAGTTTTTTCCAACACCACTCTGGGCTTCTAGGACAATAGACTGACAGTCCTGCAGCCTGGGGAATGTGACCTTGGGCTGGGTGGTGCTTGTTTCCATATTACAAAGAGTACAAAGACAGGCATGGGGCAGGTGGGGTTGGGCTACAGGAAGATCACAGAGCTTCCCCCACCCAGGGTGCATCGCTCTGGAAGAACCTTTGTGCATTCAGCTATCTGGAAGCTCCAAAAACTATGTATTTTCATGCTTAGCTTTGTTTTTTTTTTTTTTTTTTTTTGAGACAGAGCCTCAATCTATCCCCCTGGGTAGAGTGCTATGCCTTCACAGCTCACAGCAACCTCCAACTCCTGGGCTCAAGTGATCTCCTGCCTCTGCCTCCCAAGTAGCTGGGACCACAGGCACCTGCCATAACACCCAGCTATTTTTTGGTTGCAGCCATCATTGTTGTTCGGCAGGTCCAGGCTGGATTTGAACCCGCCACCTTAGGTGTATGTGGCTGGCGCCTTAGCCACTTGAGCCACAGGCACTGAGCCATGTTTAGCTTTGATAAAGAATAGACAGTGGTAAAGGATTGTGCTGGGATGGGATAGGTGAGCAGGAGCTAATGTTCACAAGCCATGGGGAACACTCACAGGCTGAGTGTGGAGGATCCCTTAAGTCCAGAAGTTGGAGGCTACAATAAGCTATGATCATGCTTGTGAATAATCACTGCTCTCTAGCCTGGGCAACTGAGTAAGACCCTGTCCTTAAAAAAATCTTAAGGCTTGGCTCGGCGCCTGTGGCTCAAGCGGCTAAGGCACCAGCCACATACACCTAAGGTGGTGGGTTCGAATTCAGCCTGGACCCGCCAAACAACAATGACGGCTGCAACCAAAAAATAGCCAGGCGTTGTGGCGGGTGCCTGTGGTCCCAACTACTTGGGAGGCTGAGGCAGGAGAATCACCTAAGCCCAAGAGCTGGAGGTTGCTGTGAGTTGTGATGCCACAGCACTCTACCAAGGGTGACAAAAAGAGACTCTGTCTCAAAAAAAAAAAAAAAAGAAGACGGGTGCATTCACGAGCTGTTTATACAATCTGCTCTGACCTTTGACTGAATGCCTCCTTCCTTAGGGATTATTATACCCATTTATCAGATGGGGAAATGAAAGCCAAGGAGAGGATTAAATAAATCGGCACTAGGGAAGGAGGCAAGATGTGAGCCCAGCTTTGTTCTTTTTTTCTTTTTTTGAGACAGAGCCTCAAGCAGTCCCCCTGGGTAGAGTGCTGTAGCATCACAGCTCACAGCAACCTCCAACTCCTGGGCTCAAGTGAGTCTCCTGTCTCAGCCTCCCAAGTAGCTGGGACCACAGGCACCCGCCACAACGCCTGGCTATTTTTTTTTCGGTTGCGGCCATCATTGTTGTTTGGAGGCCCGGGCTGGATTCAAACCCAGCACCTTAGGTGTTTGTGGCTGACGCCTTAGCCACTTGAGCCACAGGCGCCGAGCCCAGCTTTAGACTTTCTAAGTGTTGTCAGTGCTCTGGGCTATGAATTGTATCTAAAGGAGCCCCTGCCACCCAGCCTCACACCCATCCCACGGGCTTCAGCCCTCAGCTTGTGTATCCTCCTCCCTTCCATCCACCCTATGAATGTCCTCTAGGAATTTCCCCTTTTTACCTGCTGCAGGGAAGTGAGTACCTTTTGGAATGCTTCAGCCTTTCTTTGTCACCTCCTGGTTTTCATTTTGTCTGTTTTTATTGTTGTTTTGTCACCCAGGCTGGAGAGTGGTAGTGTGATCATACCTTGCCATAACCTCAAACTCCTGGCTCAAAGGATCCTCCCATCTCAGTGTCCCCAGTAACTAGGAATACAGGTGAGCACCACAAAGCCTACCTAATTTAAAAAGAAAAAAAATTTTTTTTCGAGACCAAGTCTCACTTTGTCACCCTTGGTAGAGTGCTGTGGCTTCATAGCTCACAGCAACTTCAAACTCTTGGGTTCAAGTGATCCTCTTACCTTAGCCTCCCAAGTAGCTGGGCCTATAGGCACCCACTAGAATGCCTGGCTATTTTTTAGTTACAGGGTCTTGCTCTGGCTCAGGCTGGTCTCAAACCTGTGAGCTCAGGTAATCCACTCGTCTTGGCCTCCCAAGTGCTGGAGTGCTGGGATTACAGGTGTGAGCCACTTTGCCTGGCTTTTTTTTTTTTTTTTTTTTGAGACAGAGTCTCACTTTTGTTGCCCTCAGTATAGTGCCATGACGTCACAGCTCACAGCAACCTCAAACTCTTGTGCTTAAGTGATTCTCTTGCCTCAGTTTCCCAAGTAGATGGGACTAAAGGCACCCACCACAATGCCTGGCTAGCTTTTTTTTTTTGAGACACACTCTCACTCTGTCAGCGTGAGTACAGTGACTTGGCAACATCATAGCTCACAGCAACCTCAAACTCTTGCACTGAAGCAATCCTCTTGCTTCAGCCTCTGGAGTACCTGGGACTATAGGCACTAGCCATGGCACCCAGCTAACTTTTCCATTTTTAGTAGAGATGTGATCTCACTCTTTTCCAGGCTAGTCTTGAACTCTTAAGCTCAAGCAATCCACCCACCTCATAGTTTAATAAATTTTTGGTAGTGAGCAGTGCCTGTGGCTCAGTGATTAGGGTGCCGGCCCCATATACGGAAGGTGGTGGGTTCAAACCCAGCCCCCACCAAACTGCAACAAAAAAATAGCCAGGCATTGTGGTGGGTGCCTGTAGTCCCAGCTACTGGGGAGGCTGAGGCAGAATCACCTAGACCCAAGAGCTGGAGGTTGCTGTGAGCTGTGATGCCACAGCACTCTATTGAGGGTGATAAAGTGAGACTTTGTCTCTAAAAAAAAATAATAATAATAACCAACATTTCAGAAAATATTTGTTTTTGGTAGTGACTGGGTCTCACTATGTAACCCAGGAAGGTCTCAAAATCCTAGCCTCAGGCAATCCTCCTACTTTGGCCTCCCAAGTATTGGGATTACAGGCATGAGCCACTGTGTCCAGCTAATTTCCTTTCATTTATTTATTTATTTTTATTTTTATTTTTTTGAGACAGAGCCTCAAGCTATTGCCCTGGGTAGAGTGCGGTGGCATCACAGCTCTCAGCAACCTCCAACTCCTGGGCTCAAGTGAGTCTCCTGCCTCAGCCTCCCAAGTAGCTGGGACCACAGGCACCCACCACAATGCCCGGCTATTTTTTGGTTGCAGCCATCACTGCTGTTTGGCAGGCCTGGGCTGGATTCGAAACCACCACCTTTGGTGTATGTGGCTGGCACCTTAGCCACTTGAGCCACAAGCACTGAGCATATTTTATTTTATATATTTTTTAATTTTGCTTTCAATCTTCTTAGCTTGAAGTGTTTTTTTTTTTTCCATTTTATTTTCCTTTCTTTCTTTTTTTATGGAGGCAGAGTCTTACTTTGTGGCCCTTAGTAGAGTAGTAGAGTACTGTGGAGTCATAGCTCACAGCAACCTCCAACAACCCTTGGGTTTAAGTGATTCTCTAGCCTCAGCCTCCCAAGTAGCTGGGACTATAGCCGCCTGCCAGAATGCCCATCTATTTTTTGGTAGAGATGGGGTCTCACTCTGGCTCACGCTGGTCTCCAACCTCTGAGCTCAGGGCAATCCACCCACCTTGGCCTCCCAGGGTGCTAGGATTACAAGTGTGAGCCACAGCTTGGCACCTGTGGCTCAATCGGCTAAGGCGCCAGCCACATACACCTAAGGTGGCAGGTTCGAATCCCCAGCCCGGGCCCGCCAAACAACAATGATGGCTGCAACCCAAAAAATGGCCAGGTGTTGTGGCAGGCGCCTTAGACACTTGAGCCACAGGCACCAAGCCTATTAATCTGTCTTATTCTGAAACCACCTATATTAAAATAATGGAAAGTTTCAAGGTAAAAAACAATGATAGAGTCTTATTTCGTTGCCCTCGGTAGAGTGCCATGGTGTCACAGCTCACAGCAACCTCTAGCTCCTGGGCTTAGGCAATTCGTTTGCCTCAGCTTCCGGAGTAGCTGGGACTACAGGCACCCGCCACAACACCCAGCTATTTTTTGGTTGCAATTTGGCCAGGGCCGGGTTTGAACCCACCACCCTTGGTATATGGGGCTGCTATCCTACTCAATGAGCCACCGGTGCCGCCCAAGAATGATAAAATCTTTATTTCTTTTTTTATTATTACTTTATTTATTTATTTTTTGAGATAGAGCCTCAAGCTGTCTCCCTGGGTAGAGTGCCAAGGCATCACAGCTCACAGCAACTCCCAACTCCCGGGCTCAAGCAATTCTCCTGCCTCCTCCTCCCAAGTAGCTGGGACTACAGCCATCTGCCACAATGCCCGGCTAAAAATCTTTATTATTATTATTATATATTTTTTGAGACAGAGCCTCAAGCTGTCCCCCTGGGTAGAGGGTCCTGGCATCACAGCTCACAGCAACCTCCAACTTCTGGGCTCAAGCGAGTCTCCTGCCTCAGCCTCCCAAGTAGCTGCCGCCACAACACCCAGCAATTTTTTGGTTGCAGCTGTCATTGTTGTTTTGGTGGGCCGGACTGGATTCAAACCCGCCACCTTAGGTATATGTGGCTGGCACCTTAGCCACTCAAGCCACAGGCTCCAAGCTGCTTTTTCTTTTTCTTTCTTTCTTTGAGATAGAGTCTCACTTTGTCATCCATGGTAGAGTGCTATGGCATCTTAGCTCACAGCAACCTCAAACTCCTGGGCTTAAGCGATACCCTTGCCTCAGCCTCCCAAGTAGCTGGGACAACAGGTGACTGCCACAACACCTGGTTATTTTATTATTATTATTATTTTTGTAGTTGTCATTGTTGTTTGGCAGGCCCTGGGCGAGGTTCGAACCTGCTATCTCCCGTGTTTGTGGCCGGCGCCCTAGCCACTGAGCTACAGGTGCTGAGCCAACATTCTTCTAAGTATGGCAAGATTGGGGGATTGGGGAGGAGGAAAAGAAAAAAAGAGAGCCAACTCAATACCTATTAGTAGGCGGGGATTTGCCAAAGCGCGTGCGCAAAGGTTGGGGGGGGTGGTCTGGCGCATGCCCAGTGGCTTATGAAAGTCCTGGCGAGAAAGTAGGCAGCACAGTGCAGATGGCAAGACGCCAACTGGGACGTAGTCGGGGAGAGATACTGATGCTCCAGGCCTAAGCAAGAGAAAATTGAATCATGAGGTTAGAACGGAGAAGGCAGAAAAATTCAAAATGGCGCCATAAACAAATTCCATCCCTCGGAAGGAAGCCACAGTTGATGTGTTTTTTTTTTTTTTTTTTTTTGAGACAGAGCCTCAATCTATCCCCATGGGTAGAGTGCCGTGGCATCACAGCTAGTTCACGTGTTAAGAGCAAATTGAACCTCGGGCTAGCGTGGAATGGTCGAGGCACGGCAGGCATGTAATACTCAGGCACTTCGGTAACTGTGAACTTAATGTCCGGCCTGAGTGATGCTAGAGGTGTGGAGGCGCAGGAAGAATAGGGGCCCAGATGTCAAACTGATGTCAAAAAAAAAAAAAAAAATAGGAGAGATGTCCAAGGCTGCAATGAGCTTAGCTGGTGAGTTGGGTGAGAGACGCTGCGACTCCTGGGAGATCAGAGGCACCAGAGCTGTCGGCCAGGAGAGAAACTTCAGGTAGAGTCTAATGGTGTGAAGGGGGCGTGTGGAAACAGGGTGTACTCCGGACAGTGTGGGTGGAGGCCGCATCCAGGGTGAGCAACAATGAGAAGATGGAAGATGAGTGGACGTACCTTCCTCTCGGAGGCATAAATACAAGGTTTGTGTATGTGGGGGGGTGACGATGTCATGGACAGGAGGGCATCTGGGTAGTCAAACCACAGAAGACAAGGATGTGCAAAGCCATCTCAGGCTTGGAGACAGGAGAGGACAGGACAGGAGAGAGCTTGCTTCATGCTCTGGCGCTCTCTTGGACTAAATGTGGAAGGAGAGAAAATGGGTATGGGGGCGAATGAATGTAAAAAGGGCCCTTGGCTGGGTGCCTGTGGCTCCAGCGGCTAAGGTGCCAGCCACATACACGTGAGCTGGAGGGTTTGAATCCAGACTGGGCCTGCCAAACAGCAATGATGGTGGCAACAAAAAATAGCCAGGCATTGTGGCAGGCGCCTGTGGTCCCAGCTACTTAGGAGGCGGAGGCAGGAGAATCACTTGAGCCCAGGCGTTGGAGGTTGCTGTGAGATGTGATGCCAAGGATGCCAAGGCACTCTACCGAGGGCAACAGAATGAGACTCTCTGAGTCAAAAAAAAAAAAAAAAAAAAAAGAATGGCTGCCTTTTTTTGAGACAGAGTCTTACTTTGGTAGAGTAAGTAGGTATCCATCACCTCACCCAGATATTTTTTTCTATTTTTGGTAGAAATGGTGTCTCTCTCTTGCTCAGGCTCATATGGAACTCCTAAGCTGAAGAGATTCTCCCACTTTCCCTTCCCAGAGTGCTAGGATTATAGTCTTGGAGCCCAGTCAAAAAAAAAAAAAAAAAAGAATTGCTCAAGTGGCTAAGGCGCCAGCCACATACACCTAAGTGGCGGGTTCGAATCCAGCCCAGGCCCACCAAATAATAATGATGGCTGCAACCAAAAAATAGCCAGGCGTGGTGGCGGGTGCCTGTGGTCCCAGCTACTTGGGAGGCTGAGGCAGGAGACTCGCTTGAGCCCAGGAGTTGGAGGTTGCTGTGAGCTGTGATGCCACGGCACTCTATCCAGGGGGACAGCTTGAGGCTCTGTCTCAAAAAAAAAGAATTGGTGACACAGTCCCACTTTGTTAGCCATGGTAGACAGTCATGGCTATATACTCACAGCAACCTCAAACTCTTAGGCTTAAGTGATTCTCTTGCCTCGGCCTCCTGAGTAGCTGGGACCACAGTTGCCTGCTACAACACACGGTGTTGTTTTTTTTTTAGAGATGGGGTCTCATTCTGTCTTAGGGGGGTGTCGAACCTGTAAGCTCAGGTGATCCACCCATCTCAGCCTCCCAGCGTGCTAGGATTATAGGCACTTGCCACTGTGCCTGGCTAAAAAAAAAGATTTTTGAAAACCTACTTTGTGGCTTGGCGCCTGCCACATACACCTAAGGTGGCGGGTTCGAATCCCCAGCCTGGGCCCACCAAACAACAATGATGGCTGCAACCAAAAAAAATGGCCAGGCGTTGTGGCTGGCGCCTGTAGTCCCAGCTACTTGGGATGCTGAGGCAGGAGACTCACTTGAGCCCAGGAGTTGGAGGTTTCTGTGAGCGTGATGCCATGGCACTCTACCCAGGGGGATAGCTTGAGGCTCCGTCTCAAAAAGAAAACCTACTTTGTGAGGGCCCAGCAGGGTGGCACATGCCTATAATCCTAGCACTTAGGAGGCGGAGAAGGGTGGATCGCCTAAGTTCATGGGTTCGAGACCAGCCAAAGCCAGAGCAAGACCTCTCTAAGAATAGCTGGGCGTTGGGGTTGTGGTGGGCTCCTGTAGTCCCAACTACTTGGGAGGCTGAGGCAACAGAATTGCTTGAGCCCAAGAGTTTGAAGTTGCTGTGAGATTCTATCTTTTTTTTTTTTTTTTGAGACAGAGCCTCAAGCTGTCACCCTGGGTAGAGTGCTGTGGCATCACAGCTCACAGCAACCTCCAACTCCTGGGTTCTATCGAGTCTCCTGCCTCCGCCTCCCAAGTAGCTGGGACCACATGTGCCCGCCACCATGCCCAGCTATTTTTTGGTTGCAGCCATCATTGTTGTTTGGCAGGCCCGGGCTGGATTCAAACCCGCCACCTTAGGTGTATGTGGCTGGCGCCTTAGCCACTTAAGCCACAGGCAATGAGCCGAGACTCTAACTTAAAAAACAGAACAAACAAACAAAGAACGACCCAGCATGGGCAAAAGGGATGAAAGAGTGGGCTTAAGTCACCAGTTCCATAGGGCAGAGGCAGGATGTAGGCCCACTTTCGGGGTTCCCCAATTGTCCTCACCCTCTGGGCTGGAAGTGTGGCCCAACATCAAGCCTGGACAATCTCTGGAGCACATAGACTCCCACCCAGTCTGGCTGGACCCACCCTTAACCTCCTCCACGCCCTTAGCCTCTTCCCTCTTGCTTACCCTGGGAACTTCCTTTGGGAGTTGCTCTTTTTTATCTTCTCCAAGAGGTGTGATGAGTGATTCCCTGGACACTCAGCTTTTGGGTTGTACCTGGGGCTTGACCTCTGACAAATGCAAGCCCAGAGTAGTCTTGCTCCCTTCTTGGAACCACACCTCTCTCTATTCCTGGAATCTGGGTTTTAATAGCTGCCCAGGTGATTCTTATCAAGTTTGGGAACTATTGCTAGAAGGTGGTGAGAAGGAGGAGACAGGATTTGATGTAAGGCCCTTCTAAGGTCTTCTCCAAGTCAGTCTCTCTTTCTCTGTCTATTCCTCCCTGTTCCTCTCCCTCTCTTTTTCTTAAAAAGAAATACATTGGATGAGGCAAAATCTTACTCTGTTGCCCTGAATAAAGTGCCATGGCCTCATAGCTCACAGTACCTGAAACTCCTGGGCTCAAGAGATCCTCCTGCGTCAGCCTCTTGAGTAGGTGGGACTACTACCCAGGCACCTGCCACAATGTCCCACTAATTTTTCTATCTTTAGTAAAGGTGGGGTGTCCCTATTACCAAGCTGGTCTGGAACTGAACTCCTGAGCTCAGGGAATCCATCCACCTGGGCCTCCCAGAGTGCTGGGATTACCAGCATGAGCTACTATGCTCAATAATTTGAGTTTTAAGTTTTCCTGATGTAGGTGAATTTGTTGGGGAATTGTTCTTCTAGAATACATCTTGCAAACATTCCAGTTGGTTTTCTGCGCTTTCTGTGGGGAGAACCCTCCTGTAGCTTGGGTAAGTAGAGAAGGAACCTAGAACTCTCTCCAAACTCATAATCCTCTCCCTGGGGCTTCATGACTCAAGTAAGCTCCTTTGTCCCAATCTCCATAGGCCTCAGTTTCCCACCCAAGACAAGGAGCTGTCTTATCTCTTTCCTCCAGGTCTTTGTTAGTATCTCTGGAATAAGAACACCCCTTATCCAATCTCTGGGTAAGATTACCATTAGTAGAAATTGAAAAGAGGAAGCCAGGTGGCACGAGCCTCCTCAAGTTTTGGGAGGCTTGAGGCAGAGGGATTGCTGAAACATAGAAGTTCAAGTCCAACCTGGGAAACATAGCAAGACGTCACCTGCCGTCACCTGCAAAAAAGAGAGGAAAAAAAAGAAAATAGGGGGAAAAATTGCTAAGATTTAGTAAGCATTCACCTTGTCCCAGGCATCATCCTGAGCTCAGGCGATCCACCTGCCTTGGCCTCCCAGAGTG
Source organism: Galago senegalensis (assembly GCA_963575145.1). NCBI lineage: Eukaryota > Metazoa > Chordata > Mammalia > Primates > Galagidae > Galago > Galago senegalensis. The sequence goes on along the minus strand of CAUYTI010081181.1, from coordinate 3,913 downwards.
CTGCGATTACAGGCATGAGCCACTGTGCCTGGCCTGCCTTTCTTTCTTTTTCTTTTCCTTTCCTTTCCTGACAGTCTCAAGCTATCACCCTGGGTAGAGTGCTGTGGCATCATAGCTCACAGCAACCTCCAACTCCTGGAATCAAGTGATCCTCTTGCCTCAGTTTTTCTATTTTAGTAGAGACTGGCTCTCACTTTTGCTCAGGCTGGTCTCGAACTTATGAGCTCAAGGCATCCACCTGCCTAGGCCTCCCAGAATGCTAGGATTACAGGCATGAGCCTTATATATGCGCCTGGCCTTATATATATATTTTTTTTTGAGACAGAGTCTCACTATGTTGCTCTTGTTAGAGTACTATGTCGTCACAGCTAACAGGAACCTCTAACTCTAGGACTTAAGTGATTCTTTTGCCTCAGCCTCACAAGCAGCTGGGACTACAGGCACCCACCACAACACTCAACTATTTTGTCATTGTTGTAGTTGTCATTGTTGTTTAGCAGGCCTGGGCTGGGTTTGAACCTGCCAGCACCGGTGCCAAGTCTATATATTTATTTTTTGAGACAGAGTTTCACTCTGTGCCCTGGGTAGAGTGCCTTGACAACATAGCTCAGAGCAACCTCCAACTCTTCAGCTCATGAGATCCCCTTGCCAGCTCAGCGCACATTGCACAGTGGTTAGGGTGTCGGCCACATACACCAAGGCTGGCGGGTTTGAAACTGGCTGGGCCAGCTAAACAATGACAACTGCAACAAAAAATAGCTGTGTGTTGTGGTGGGTGCCTCTAGTCCCAGCTACTTGGCAGGCTGAGGCAAGAGAATCCCTTAAGTCCAAGAGTTTAAGGTTGCTGTGAGCTGTGACGTTACAGCACTCTACTAAGGTTGACAATGTGAGATTCTGTCTCAAAAAACAAAAGAGAGAGAGATCTCCTTGCCTCAGTCTCCCCAGTAGCTGGGACTATAGGTGCCCACCCCAATGCCATCTGGCTTTTCTATTTTTAGTAGAGACATGGTCTCAATTTTGCTCAGGCTGGTCTTGAACTCCTGAGCTTACTTGATCCATCTGCCTAAGCCTCCCAGAGTGCCAGGATTACAGGCATAGGCCACTGTAACTAGCCAAGAAAATGAAATTAAAATTTGTTTTTTATTATTTTTACTTAAGAGACAGAGTCTCACTTTATTGCCCTTAGTAGAGTGCTATGGCATTATAGCTCACAGCAACCTCCAACTCCTGGGCTTAGGTGATTCTCTTGCGTCAGCCTCCCGAGTAGCTGGGAGTATGGGTGCCCGCCACCCAGCTATTTTTTTGTTGCAGTTTGGCTGGGGCCAGGTTTGAACTCACCACCCTCGGTATATGGGGTCAGCGTCCTACCCACTGAACCACAGATGCTGACAAAATTTAAAAAAATTTTTTTTTGGCAGTTTTTTTGGCTGGGGCTGGGCTTTGAACTTACCACCTCCAGCATATGGGGCCGGTGCCCTACTCCTTTGAGCCACAGGCACTGCCCCCAAATTTTTAATTTTTTAAAGACAATAACGAACTATGTAGGATGGACTTACCATGATGCCTGAGGGTTGAATGTAAATATTCAGAAAAGAAACCAAGATAAGAAAAGTGAGGGTGCTGGGCATGGTGGCTCACATTTGTAATCCTAGCACTCTGGGAGGCCTAGGTGGCTGGATGGCTTGAGCTTCTGAATTTGAGACCAGCCTGAGCAAGAGTGAGACTCTGTCTCTAAAAATAGCCAGTCATTGTGGCAGGTACCTGTAGTCCCAGCTACTTGGGAGGCTGAGGCAAAAGAATTGCTTGAGCCCAAGAGTTTGAGGTTGCTGTGAACTATGACACGATGGCACTCTACTGAGGGCAACAAAGTGAGACTATCTCAAAAAAAAGGGGGGGGCACAGCACCTGTGGATCAAGTGGCTAAGGCGCCAGCCACGTACACCTGAGCTGGCAGGTTCAAATCCAGTTCGGGCTCGCCAAATGACAATGACAGCTGCCACCAAAAAATAGCCAGGCACTGTGGCGGGCGCCTAAAGTCCCAGCTACTTGGGAGGCAAAGGCAGGAGAATCACTTGAGCCCAGGTATTGGAGGTTGCTGTGAGCTGTGATGCCACAGCACTCTACCCAGCACCACAATTTGAGGCTCTATCTCAAAAAAAAAATAAAGGGGCAGTGCCCATAGCTCAGTGGGTGGGGCACTGGTCACATGTACTGAGACTGGCGGGTTCGAACCTGGCCCAGGCCAGCTACAAAAACAATGACAACTGCAATAAAAAAAGTTGCCAGCGTTGTGGCAGGAGCCTGTAGTCCCAGCTACTTGGGAGGCTGAGGCAAGAGAGTTGCTTAAGCCCAAGAGTTTGAGATTGCTGTGAGTTGTGACACCATGACACTCTTCCCAGTGCCACAGCTTATGACTCTGTCTCAAAAAAAAAAAAAAATCAGCTTGAGCCAGAGTGAGACCCCATCTTTAAAAACAGCTAGGCATTGTGGTGGGCGCCTATAGTCCTAGCTACTTGGGAGGCTGAGGCAAGAGAATCATTTGACCCCAAGAGTTAGAGGCTGCTGTGAACTATGATGCCATGGCACTCTAGCAAGGGTGCCAAATTAAGACTGCCTCAAAAAAAAAAGTGGGGGATAGGTGAAATCTTTATGGGACATTACATGGTTTGATATTTATACATTGTGGAGTGATTAAATCCAACTAATTAACGTAGCTATCACCTCACATATTTTTGCATGAGAGAACTATTTAACAGTTAAGATCTATTCTTAACAGTTTTCAAGCATATAGCACATCATTTACTATAGTCACCTTGCTATTCAGTGGATCTCCAGAATTTATTCAAAGGATATTTTTTTCCTTAAAATATTTTGGATTTTTGGATACAGGGCCTTGCTGTTCAGGCTGATTTTGTTTTGTTTTGTTTTGAGACAGTCTCATTATGTTTTCCTTGGTAGAGTGCTGTGGTGTCATAGCTCACAGCAACCACAAACTCTTGGGCTTAAGCGATTCTCTTGCCTTAGCCTCCCACGTAGCTGGGACCACAGGTGCCTGCCACAACGCTCAGCTATGTTTTGGTTGTAGTTGTCATAGTTTGGCAGGCCCTGACCTGGGCTTGAACCCACCACCTTTGGTGTATGTGGTTGGCGCCCTAGCCGCTGAGCTATAGGTGCCGAGCCATGATCTGGTCTTCTACCCTTTAGCTTGAGGCTTCCTCCCACCTCAACCTCCTGGGGAGCTAGGGCTACATGCCTAAGCCACTGCTCTTGGCTATGAAAGGATTTTTAGCAGAGGAATAACGCAAAATTTCCAAAGTAATAGTGGAGTTATCCTAATTACATCTGAAGAACATACCTAGGGGAAACTGAAATGAATGGAAGCTGGGCATGATGGCTTACACCTGTGATTCTAGCACTCTGGGAGGTTGAGATAGGTGGACTGCCTGAGTATAGGAGGTTGAGACCAGGCTGAGCAAGAGCGAGATGCTATCTCTACTAAAAACAAAAAAGCCCTGAAAGACTAGCCAGGCGTTGTGGCATATGCCTGTAGTCCCAGCTACCTATAGTATGAACTACTGGGGAGGCTGATGCAGGAGGATCCCTTGAGCCCAAGACTTTTGAGGTTGCTGTGAGCTGTGATGGCACATCACTGCACTCCGGCCTGGGGCAAGAGAGTGAGACTTTGTCTTAGGAAGAAAATTAACCCAACTTATTCACACTGACTAAATCTTAGCTGAACAAACAAAACACATCAAAAGCAGGAAAATAAAAACCCTGTTCATACTATATTTTTTATTGAGGTTTAATTTATGTAAAATAAAATGCACAGTTAGGATGTACAGTTCTTAGAGTTTTAATGAATGTATTCACCCAGGTTTCTCCCATCCTAATTAGGACATGAAGCATTTTAATT
>CAUYTI010081179.1:0-44179 GCA_963575145.1 Galago senegalensis | reverse complement strand
AAATTCTCCATCCTTCTTAATGGCTGCATAGTATTCCATGGTGTACATATACCACAGTTTGTTGATCCATTCGTGGATCGATGGGCACTTGGGCTTCTTCCATAACTTGGCGATTATGAATTGGGCTGCAATAAACATTCTGATACAAATGTCTTTGTTGTAATGCGATTTTTGGTCATCTGGGCAGTTTCATAATCTTTACCATTACTGGTTAACAGTTTCCTTAGGGCTCTTCCATCCTATGCTTGAAACCTGAAACCAAAGCAAATGCCATAATTTTATTTTTGTTATAGCATCATCCCATTTCCAGTATCAAATTTTGTTCTGATCGTCTATTGTTACAAACAAGGGGGTGCAAAACAGTGGTTTAAATGAAAAAGTATCATCAAATCGGAGCTGTCCATAGGAAAGCAGACTTAGAGATTGATGAAGGGTATAAGTCGAGAACTAGAGTAGGAGTCCCAAAACTCTGTGAGAGAACAGGTTTGGGTAAAGTGGTGAGGATCCTCAGCAGGAGCTGATGTCCCCTTGTTTGCTTGATAATAGTCATTGATCCTTTTTTTCTTTTTTTTCTTTTTTTTTCTTTTTTTTGCTTCTTTATATAGTTGATGGTTATAAAGATTTTTAACCTTCTCATAGCTGGTAGTTGAAAAGATTTTTATTTTTTATTTTTACTTTTTTTAAATGTGAAGTCATAAACACATAGATCATGTATACTTTAATGATTTTTTGTGGTACAATGTGCTGATTTTAAATACAATTAGGAATGCTTACATCAAACTAGTTAATATAGCTTTCACCTCATTTACTTAATTATTGTGTTAACATACTTATACTTTATGCTTAATAGATTTGACATGTACCCTTGTAATAAGCACCATAAGTGTGGTCCCATTGTGTACCCTCCCTTCATCAAACCTCCCGCCTCCCCTCTTATCCCCCTCCTCTTCCCTCCTTCATCCTGGGCTATAGTTGGGATTTATCTTTCATATGAAAGTGTGAGTGATTATAAATTGGACTATTATGAAAAAATTTTTAAATTTTTTCATAGATACATCACCCTTAGGAACCCTAAAAGTTCCTAGGATATCTCCCAGGACCTGCATTCCAGTAGATTAGCTGACCCTCTCAGACTAAGGAACTGACTTAACTGGGCCTGTGATGTCCCCTTAAGGACATGTCCTCCCTTCCAGAGGATTGCCTGACTCACCCAGACAGCAGTGGCTTCACCCTGAACTCAGGCAATTAGCAGGCCCTAGTTGGTTAATCCTCTGCTCACCAAACTGTCTTTTTTTTTGAGACAGAGTCTCACTGCGTTGCCCTTGGTAGAGTGCTGTGGTGTCACAGTTCACAGCAACCTCATACTTTAGGGCTTAAGTGATTCTTTTGCCTCAGCCTCCCAAGTAGCTGGGACAAGGGCCTGTCCCGACACCTGGCTGCTTTTTGTTGCAGTTGTCATTGTTGTTTAGCTGGTCTGTGCTGAGTTCAAACCCGCCAGCCTCAAGCCCACCAAACTGTCCTTAAAAGCTCTGTCTCCAAAATTCTGGGGGAAGGGAACTTGAAAAATGTCTCCTTTCTCCCTGATTAGCAGTATGAAGAATAAACTCTCTCTCTGCTGTAAACTCTGCTGTCTCTGGGTATTACCTTCCTCTTGGGCAGGGTGCAGATGAACCTGGTTGGGCAGCAACACATGCTGAAGCCCTGGACTTTTCACATGTAGCTGATGCCTTAGTCTTAGTGGCTGCAGCTGAAAGGCTGGATATAAGTGATCTCCTTTCTTATTTACCATTGCCTCAGGTTCTCTGTATGTGGTCTTTCTAGCACTTGTCAAGTTTCTTAAATGAAAGTTAAGGTCTCCAAGAGACCAAGATAGAAATGAACCATCTCCTGAGAGGCAGATGTAACTTCTAAGATTCATTATTGATCAAAGTAGTCAGTTACAGGCTGGCCTCAACTGGAACAGAGGAAAAAACAAAAAAACAACTAACTTCAATGGTGAATCATAGAATTTAGGACTGTCCTTAATCTGCCACTGATGATAAGAGCAGGGTTCCCTCTTAGGGGCCTGCCTACTCCCCACACATGAAATAATGCAAAATCTAAGGCCTTTCTGGGAAAGTTCTTGACACCTAGCTGGCCTTAAAATGTTAATGGGCAACCTGATGAGAACAATTGCTGTTCCGCTGATTAAGGCCATGAAAGCTTCCATATAATGTGGACTGGTACTGAGGAACAAAACTGGAGGACCAGAGAAAAGAGACATGATTTTACTTGGGGATTTTATGTGCCAGAGTTCCAGTGGCTGCACCTCTAGGAATTCTCTACATCACACCCAGAAATAGCAAGATTATACAGGCAAGCACAAAGAAAGAAACATTAACAGGAGGATAGGGTGTGTGTCATGAGGTGTGGTGGGGCAGTCTTCCACATGCTCTCTTCAGCACAGTCTCAGGTGTATCCCCCTGGGGGGTTACCAGTCCCCTATGGCTTTTTTGTTTAAACCCTGTCAGGCTTCCTGAGCAGGATTGGGACCAATGTTTAAATTACCCCCAAAGTGCCTTCCAGTGGAGCCAGGTTTGGTGTCCTATGGAAAATGAAAGATGGCATCTTAACAAATGTTCTTGAGTTGTTTTTCAGAAACCTTCAACAGCTGGAAAATTTGGTTAAGAGGGAATTGAGAATTTGACTCTGACCATCATTCTCTACTCTAAGGGACTTTTCATACCCATCTTAACTTTCCTTGATACTAATCCAAGAATCTTCAAATACACCAATCCCCACCCTCCACCCCATGACCATATCCTCTCCTGTCACTTCAGGATATCCTAATTTCGGGGGCCAGGACAAAATATAACCTTCATATATTTATTTACAATTTTGACTTCTCCAAATGTAGCCCTGCCTTTAAACCCCCGGTTTGTAGGCTATTAAGGAATTCAGGTCTTAAGGATTAGTTGCTGGTTCTCCTTCATGGCACCATGCGATAAAATGCTTCTTTCTTCCCCTGTAACTTGCAGCTTCAGGGTCTAGCTTTAAAGTTTTAAAATACAAAGTGTTACAAATACTAAATGTAAAGGATCCAGCAAGTGAAGCTAAAATAACTTTCATGATTGAGCTTACTACATATTGTAAATGTGGAGGAAAGATTCAATATATTTAAAGGTGATTCAAGAGTCATTCTATTTCAAAAATGAAGAGGAAAGACATTGTCAATTAGCAGAACTCTGGTAACTCATGGGGGCAACATTAAACTTTCTAAAATACGTGCAATTAAAATTACAGAAGAGGAGAGAAGTATAAGGAAGTAGTAAGAAATCTTTCCTTAATGACATGAAAAACAGTGATTTAATGAACTAGGATACTCAGTGAACCCTAAGCAGGATGTATAAAAAAGAACACCATAGTTATCCACATCATAGTCAAACTGCTAGAAATGAAAGGCAAAGGGAAACATTTGAAAAGAACTTGAGAATGTAGACATGTTACTTTAGAGGAAGGTAAAAATGTGTTGGTTGACTTGTCATCAGTAATAATACAAATCTAGATGTTGGTCCAGAGAGGACCAACAGAAACTTGTGTGGAATCCCTGATGCAATTCTGTTTGTCAATTGAATTTTGTCAATTGATGTTTTTCTTTCTATCTTTCCATTACATTTTTGTAATAGGCTTCTGCATTTCTTCTGTGTGTTGTCCTGAAGTTTATTGAGGTTCATTAGGACATATATTAATATTTTGACTTCTTTGTCTGAAAGTTAACATATCTCTATCATTGGAGTGTTGTTCACTGGTAGCTTTTTAGTTTGTTTGGTGAGGTTCTGTTTTCCTAGACATTACTGATAACATGCAGATGCTGATTAGTGTTTGGGGACTGAGGAATTAGATATTTATTTTAATCTTCACAGTCTGGGCTTTTTAAAAATCATTATTCTTGAGACATCCTTTCAGACATTTGAAGGGAATTGAGTGTTGTGATCTAAGCCTTTGACAATACAACCATATTAACACCAAGGAGCGCCAAGTCCAGCAATGGTGAGACACTAGAAATAATAAACAGATTCAGGAAAGCTACAGGATACAAACATTGGTAGCATTTCTATATACCAATAGTAAATAATCTGAATAAGAAACCATAAAAGTGACTTCATTTACAATAGTTACAAATAAAATGAACTACCTAAGAATAAACGTAACTAAAGAAGCAAAAGACAAAGACATTGATGAAAGAATAGAAAGAAATAGAATCTATGCTCATGGATTAGAAGAATATTGTTAAAATGTCTATTTATCCAAAATAATCTATAGATTCAATATAATCCTCATGAAAATACCAACAATATCCTTCACAGATATAAATAAAATAATCCTAAATTTATATGTAACCACAAAATATTTAGAACAGCTAAAATCATATTTAGTAAAAACAACAAACCTGGACAATCATGTTATCTGATTTCGAATTATATCACAGAGTCTGTATACCCAAAATAGCTAGCATGGCACTGGCATGAACATAGACACATGGACCAATGAGCAGAAAAGAGAACTTAGAAAGAAATTCTCATTTTTATAGTGAACTCATCTTTGACATAGTTGCCAAGAATGTACAGTGAGAAAAGGACCATTTTCTTAATAAATGGTGCTGGGGAAACTGGATTCCAATACACAGAAGAATGAAAGTACATTCTTATCTATCACCATATACTAAAGTCAAATCAGAATGGATTAAAAGCTTAAATCTAAGGTCTGAGCATGAAACTATTAGTACAAAACTTGGGGAAATGATTCAGGACACTAATTTGGGCAAAAGACCTCCAATGTGAAAAAAATATACACACACACACGTATGTGTCTATTTGAAAAACTCTGTACTTTTAAAATTGCTCATGATATAAAAAGGTTTTATAAATTAATCTGGAAAACTAGGGAAATTTTTGTTCACTGTGAACTTCAATCATTCGTTAAGTAATAGAATAAAGACTAACCAGGGTCTTTATCCAGTTTACTCTAATTTCCTCCCTTAATCATTCAAAAAAAAAAAAAAAACAAAGTATAGAAAAAATGTTCAGAAATGAACCAAATAAACTGTTCTTTTATGCGTTTATCAAATACATTAATTTGAAAGGTGTCTGCTGCAATTTCTATGGTAGTTAACACAATCCAGAAGCATTACTAGCTTCTTAACACCAGAGCCACAGAACTTCAAATAATAATATTTTCCTGAGACACAGAAGTATTTTGATCTTTCTGTGACTACATAAAGTGTAAGTCGTCTTTCTTGTGCCTTACTAGTCACATTGATCTTGTACCAAAGAGCTCATAAGAGTATGCACTGCACCTAGAAGCAGGCAAGTGGAAGGTCCTACCTGGAGCCAACTCTTCATCACTAGGTACATTCCTGCAGAGACATTGACTGAAAGGAAACCTGCAGTCAGGTTAGCACAGCAGAGGTAAGATGTGATGTCCTCAATACTCTCAAAGGTGTCTTTCTTTTATTTGCAATAAACTATACTATAGCCTTTCTTCTTCAGATTAAAATGTACATCCTGCAATTTTTTAATGTACAAGTTATCTAATAATTTTATGTTAAAAGAACATTAAGCATTTAGATTTTAAAACAATACAAATCATGCCAATTTACATAAAATGGAAAATATAGAATATTTTAAATACAATATAATACCTTTCTCAGAAATGACAACTTTAAAACTCCTGAAGATGTTCTATACTTTGTGTAAATGTAAAAAAGATGTTTTATGCAATTGAAATGCTCTGTATAATGCTTTTGCCTCTCCTTTTGTATTCTTTTCTTTTTTTATCTTTTAATGCTTTTATTCACTTCAAATCATATCTTATTCACTTCCCATTATTTTTCAGATGTATAATGTTAGAGTGGACATATAACTGTATGCTTGGACATTTGGGTGTTTAAAGTTTTTGTTGTTCTTATAATTTATTACATGTCCTTACAGAGAGACCACACTCAGTCTCTAGTGATCTATATGAAATGAATGATAAGCATATATTTTCTAATATTAAAGTATACTAAACCTTTTGGACAAAAATATATTTTGTTGGGTGAATGGGGAAAAATGTCTTTTACTAGACTTCTTGGGTTTTCCCACACAAAAATTCTACTTTGTAAGGAATACTTCTTTTGCTCCTGTCACCATATTGTCCCTTCAATTATTTAAAGCCCATAGGCCTCTGGTTATTAAGATGGTTTATGAAATTAGATTATAATACAACATCCTAAAATTATATGTTGTAAGTAGGAGTATGTCATTGGCCTATAGAGATTTCTGTTCGAGGGCCTTGGCCTTGGTAAGAAAAGTGTTTCACTTCCTCTCTGACCTTGAAAGAAAGGATCTGGCTTTCTTGAAAATTTATAGTGAAGCAGGATATACGTTTATCTTTCTCTAATCTTAGCCATGATCTAATCCTCATTCAGGCTCACAATGAACTATATCCACGAAGATTCCTCACCGACTAGCGTTTCTATATAAACACTTATATTTACCTAGAAAAAAAATGAATCTGTTCCACCTTTGAACTTAAAAGAATGCTTTTTCTTTAAGTTTTAGCAATCACAGCCAATTGTTTCTTTAATGCTCAACATTGTTTGATTTATTTTTGACTTACTGTTATTTTTGTAGAATACATATTTTTTGTTACCTAAGACCTTTATCTGTAGCTTTATATTTTATTTCCAATCTCAGGTTTTGGTGTCAAAACACGAGACTTACATTACTTTTAGATAATGAATTGAAAAAGTATATTGTTTGTCCTTTAGAAGAGATCAAATACGATGTGTTTTGACATTTATATGTCAGTCCATTTTTGCTGCTATAATGGAATACCTAAGAGTAGGTAACTTGAAACAATAGGAATTTTTTTTCAAAGTTCTGGAGGTTGGGAGTCTAAGATCATGACACCAGATGATTCAGTATCTGATGAGGGCTGATCTTTCTTTCCAAGATGGTGCCTTGTTGCTGTGTTCTCACATGTTGTAAGAGAGAAAGGCAAGGGAGGTAAATGACACTGAAGGGGTGCCCCAGCTCACCCTTTTATAATTAGCACACTGTGAACCTAGTCTCCTCTTGAAGGACACATCTCTTAATACTCTAATATCAACAATTAAATTTCAACAAGACTTTAAGAGGGGACAAACATATAAGCAATGTAGTAAATGTAGTAATAGCACTGCATGTATTCATCTGTGGTTTGCTTTTGATCAACAAATTTAAGCTGTAGAATCCATTCATGTTTACGTATATAGCTCTGGTTCATTCATTTTCATTGCTGTATAATCTTACATAGTATGAATATGTTTAAGACTTATGCACATGACCAATCAAACAGCACCGAAAAATCTGGTGCAGACTGTTCTAGAAACAGGGTCAGAAACAAATGTGTAGGCTCTGTACTGCCCATTTACGGTTGGGAAGCTCACGAGGGTTTAACAAGTTCAGATAGCAGACTTAGGAAGGGCTGAGATTCTTTATGTTGCATTGTTACAGAAATATCTGCTTTTCTTCTGCTTTCCCAGTGATCAGGAACCAACAATAGCAATGTAACATGATAAGACCTTACTGTTATCTCCATCCTTATAGCTCAAAGCCTTTAGTTGGGGTAACAACCCTAGTATGATTAAAAAGCATGATTCTAAGCCCTGAAGTTCTATAAAATAGCTTCTAAAGCTTCTTAGATTCTAAGCCCTGAAGCTCTATAAAATAAGTAGCCTAGTGGCAAGACTCATCAGTGGTCATTTTGGGGGTAGAATCAACTCATTTTATGGTATGAGCAAAATTTTACACCACATTTTGCTCTAATGAGCCCTGTGGGTAACCAGCTTTCACATAGCATTGCAGTAAACAACATGTTTTCCTGGAGGAAAGTGAATTCTTACCTTTTTTTCCACACCCCTGATCCAAAAGGTCTCCTGGACCTTATCATCAATCTGTACTTTTCCTACCCAAAAAGATTTTCTGTGAGGTCATAATTATCATTTTTATAAGAGGCATTGAGGAATATATAAAATTTCTAGGGGTTGCTAGATGGCCACATGGCCTGCAGATCATTTTTGCCTGAAACAAAATGAGAAGAGTCCTCTTTTAAGATTTGCTCAGGAAGACTCTATTAAGTTCGAACAGTATAATAGTCTAGCTATATAGTAAGTAGACAGAGAAAAGTCTAATAAAGATGCACAGCACTGCCTGCAGCACTCTTCAAATGACCATCGCGCTCTCTCTCTCTCTTTTTTGGAAGAAAGGAAGAACTACCAGGCATGGCTTACTTAGCCTCAGGTATCAATTGTTTATAGTCATATATATTGGCAAATACTAGCTGGTATTGCTCAATAGTGTTTGCCAGGAGGCATGAAAAGGAAAATAGTGTTCTTGGGCCCTATTGTGCTTATCCAGGATGTGAAATTGCATTAATAAATGAGATTCATCCTCAAATTTACTAGTTAATTCCACTTTTTGTTTTTAAAAACTGGTTGTCAGCATTTATAAATAGCATCAATGTATGAAGTTCCCAGTGCTATGCCTTTTTCTTGACAGTTTTTAATGTCACAATTTTTTTTAATCTTTAGCAAACTGATAAGTATAAGCTGACCATATCTTTATTTGTATTGGTGATTGATTTTACATCTGCTGTGAAATTCAAGTCTTTTGCTTATTTTATTCAGTGCATTTTTTTCTTTATGCTATTCATTCGCATACTCAAAAAAATAGAGACCGATAAAACACCTCCTTTTTTATTTTATAAAGCTAGAAAAACCCTGATACCAAAACCTGAAGAATAGAAAATTACAGACCAATATATTTCATTCACAAATATGCAAAAATCCTGAACACAATATAAACAAACAGAATTCAGAAATACATAAAGAATAAGACAAGATACAATTAAGAAAAAAATATGAACAATTACAGGAAAATACTTGATAAGAGGATTAAAAACTCTCCATGAGCCAAAAAGAAATCAAAACATTCTCAGTATGAAACAGTACATCTACAGGGTGGCGCCAGTGGCTCAAAGGAATAGGGCACTGGCCCCATATGCTGGAGGTGGTGGGTTCAAACCTGACCCTGGCCAAAAACTGCAAAAAAAATTAAAGAAAAGAAAAAGTACATCTACAAAAATGGTATCGGTATATTGTACTCAATGGTGAAAAGAATGAAAGCTTTCCACCTAAACTCAAAAATAAAGGATGTTGGCTTGGCATGACAGCTCATGTCTACAGTGCCAGCCCTTGGAGAGGCCAAGGTAAGACAATAACTTGAAACATGGAGTTTAAAATCCACCTGGATAATATATTGAGACACTTGTCTCCCCCCCAAAAAACAATGAAAATTAACCAGATGTAGTACCAGGTACTCAGGAAGCTGAGGCAGGATGATTACTTGAGTCCAGATGCTTGAGCTTACAGTGGGCTATATTCACACCACTGCACTCTAGCCTGGTCAACAGAACAAGACATTGACTTAAATAAATAAATAATTAAATAAACTAACAAATAAAGAATGTTTTTCTCATCATTTTTACATATACATCTTACTGAAAATATGTAGCTAAAACAATGAAGAGAAAAAAAGCACAATTAAAAGAATTAAAGTTTGAAAACAAGAAGTAAAACTACAGTTATTCTTAGTCAATATAATCATGCATATAGATAAAAATATAAAATGTATAGAAATTTCTCCTAGAATTAGAAGTGAATATAGCAAGTTAGCAAAATGAAAAATGGCCACACAAAACTCATATCTATATCAGAGAAATTAATTATGAAAATGAAACAAAAATAACATTGTAAAATAGCATCAGAAATCATATATGAACAATACAATTAGTAGGATATGTATAGAAATTCTACCCTGGAAGCTACAAAACATTGAAGAAAAAAGTTGAAAACAACCTAAATAAATTGTGAGAAATAGCATGTTCATGGTTTGGAGTACCCAATTTTCTAAACGTGTCTATTATCTCCAAATTGATTTATAGATTTTTTATTTTCCCAAACAAAATTTCATCATGGTTTTTGAAATAAATTTAAAATATTATTCTGCAATTTAAATTTAAAAAAAGCAAAGTATCTGTAATAGACAAACTGTTTTGAAAGGAATAAAAAGTTGGAGACTGACAATACCTTTACTAACAAGTTACTTTAAATCCATTATAATCAAAACAATTTGGTTTGGGTGGCTCATGCATACACTATAAATTGATCTTTGACCAAAGTGCCTGATTGATTCAATGAGAAATAGAAAATTATTTTTCACAGATAGTGGTGGGGCATCTGACAATCTATAGGAAAAAAATGAACTCTATTTTTATTCTATATAATAAAATTAATTGGTGATGAATGGTATATATAAACAAAAAAAAACTAAGAACCAATGACCTCCATCATAAAACATGTCTAATATCTTAATACATTTTGCATACTCTAAAACTTCTTAGATAGGACTCAAAAAGCACTGATTACAAAATCAATAAGTAATACATTGTATTTAATTGAATGCATATCTCTCTTTTTAAAAAATATGCCATTATTGTCCTAACATTACATCATTTCTTTAAAGCCATGAGGAAGGCAAAACAAAACTAGGCAAGAGGTTCAAATGGGCACTGATACAGGAATGACATAACAACCAAAACTTGAAAAACAATCTCACCAACACTATTTATCTAAAATATACCTAAAAACTTTATTTAAAATGCTCTGAAACAAGAAAAAAAGCCCATTAAAGGATAATGGATAAGCAACTATGGTTTATCATCCAATCATATACCTCCAGAATCAGCAGAGAACATAACACTTACACATGCAGCAATAGGTCGGTCTAGAACTCAGAAGCTTGTGGAATGAAAGAAAGGAGTTCTATTCATTTAGTATTCAGTAAAGAAAAAATACCACTAATATAAGGTTTAAATAGTTTAAAAATGATTGCCTTCACAGAACATGGAGATTTAGAATTTACTCGGAAAAACATACAAGCAAACTCTCTGTAGTAATGAAAATATTCTTTTTTTCTTATTTAGGGTAATGGTTAAAACTTAGTGAACCAAATGTTTATGACATATGAACTTTACAGAGTTTAAAATGGAATATGTAAAGTGTACAGTCCATGCCAAACTATTTCCTGGAGAATCTATTATTTACAAAAGCTGACATAAAAATCTCACCTAGCCTCATGTTATATTAAATTTCCAAATTAATAATCAGAATCATATATTCTCTTAATAGTTTTTACTTTTGCTACCATAACTTTTAAAAGTAATGTAAACTTCAGAGGGATTGCAATATTATAAGTCTTTATATAGTAATACATTTAGTTAGTTTTTGTCTGATACATATTTTGATATATTCTATTTTAAAAATATTAAAGAATATTAAATCATTTGCATGATAATTTTTTCTGTTCTTTCTAAGTTTGGAAGTCTACTTCTTTGAGATAAGTATTCTGGATGAGGTCTGCTATTAATATTTTTTGTCACTGGGCCAAATACTAAAATGCAACTTTTTAAATTTTTTTTAGAATATCCTCTGTATTATCCCAATAATCACCATATAATCTTCATGCTTTGCTTTTTCTGCTTTGTGCGGACTTCTTTGGTGAGGTCAGTTTCATGGGCCATCACATATATTTTGAGATGTGGAAGATTTATTGAACGCAGACCATGTGGTAAGCATGAAATGAATTATGAAGAACACTACTCTGTTTTCTTCATTTATCCCTCGACCTTTCAGTTATTAGTCCTCAACTTACTGACATATTCTGATATTTTATACAAGGATGACCTTTTTTTTCCTTCTGCACATACTTTATCAGGCCAAATGACAGTCCCCATAAATATGCTTATGTGTACTGGGAAAAGAAAGCATAATCACATAGGTATAGATTTACATGTCTATGGCATTATTTTTTCTAAACTAAAACTACTTGGAAAGCTCTGAGTAGGAATTCCCTCCTATCTTACAGCTTTGTTGCTCTCCCACTCATATATAGAGTGAGCACACTACACAAGTTCCATCTTTAATCAAAATTGTAATTCAATAGTTTAAAATCATCCTCTTGATTCCGTGTTTTTTTAGAGAAAAAATAATATCCTTTAAGCATTCTGTGAAAGCTAATCACTCTGGATCCCTTAAACTTATTTACAAATGTTTATGCAACTTTAGCAATTCATTGGATAAAAGTTATTTGTTTTTTTATTTTATTTTATTTTATTTGTACTTGGTAATGGTAACTTCACTTCCGAGGATATGAACTTCCAGCTGTCATATGTGTGTGATTAATTGGATCCCTTTCCAGCCAGTAAAGACACCCCACCATGTTTCTATGTTTTCTGGCAAAAATAGAAGTTAACTTAACACAACATCTTGGCAAAGGATTGTTGGCATAAAACAGCAAAACACATGCAAATTGGCAAGAAAAATACCTTGTATATGCAACCATTTCCAAAAACAGCAGGTGCAAAGCCAAATTCACCTTACCAGGTCCTGTAATATGCACAGACTTATGTACAAAAAGTTAAATACTTGTCTAACTTAATATTATTCTGGATGTAGGTTTAGATTCTTTTGTTTCCATTTTCCTGGAGAGAGAATTTTTTTTTTTTTTTTTAGAAATATATTGCTGTCTCTACATAAATATGTTCTGGTAAACACACTTATGAGACTGTAGACTCAACATTCTTCCCACATCAATAAATGCTCATACAATGGTTAATTTTATGTGTTCAATTGACTGGACCAAGGGATGCCCAGATATTTGGTCAAACATTACTCTACATGTATCTATGAGGATGTTTCCAGATAGGACTAGCATTTGTTAATACACTGAGTAAAGTAGATTGCTTACCTTAAGCAGTCATTTGAAGACCCCAATGGAACAAAGTGGCTGACCACCCCATAGGTAAGAGGGAGCTTCTTTTTTCTGATTGCTTGAGTTGGTGCTTTCCTGCCATTTGGCTCAAATGGAAGTATTGACTTTTCCTGGGTCTCTATCTTGCCAACTTTCAGACTGTAACTTACATCAACAATTCTCAGAGTTCTCACTCAGGCCTTCAGACTCAGACTGGAACTGTGCTATTGGCACTCTTTGGTCTTCAGCTTGCTGATTGCACTTAAAATTTCTCAGCCTCCATGATTCCAAGAATCAGTTCCTTATAATAATCTCTCCTTATACATATGTGTTGGTTTTCTGAGAAGCTCCAATGCAAATTTTATATACTTTATATTGTATATGTATATATTTTATATGCATACACATACCGTCTTTTCTCCAAATTCTTTATGAAATTGAGATTGAGTAGGTGGCTGGCATTGGTTGATGTGAGGATGTTGAGTCTGATTGTTCCTTTTCCAATGGCCTATGCTTTAGTGTTTTTCACGAGTCATAGACTCCTATCCAATTTCAATGACAGTAGATTTTGATAAGTGATTTTCTACCCTCAGTGTCCTCTGATTCCTACATGGTCCATTAAATTTTCCTAACAAAAATTGCTGTCTTTACTGTGTGAGGACTTAAGGGAACTGCTTTTGGCCATTGTAATAATGATAATATTGTGTGTACGAGGGGTATCTATGCATGTTTCATTTTGTAAATAATTATACTGATTTTTTCAGGTTCATCCTATTCTTTTAAACAAAATTTTGGCTGTGTTCATATTTATGTTTTCTTTTGTTTGCTTACTTTATAGACATGTTAAGATATAGAAAATAATGCAATAGTTGAATTCTCATATTTTCTATTGTCAGTGTATTTACCATTTACCCAGATACCAACCTCAGGATTAGAAAGATTGCTTTACTTTTCATTATTCATCATTCAATTGTTAAACAAGTGTAGTTGATTCTGGTGTCTGGTTTTGTTCACATCTTTTTTTACAAGTATTAGCTCAAATGACACTTTAATAATCTCATGTAGAAACTATATTTGTCTCAAAAGTAGTCTCTTGCCTCTAAATGTAAATACCATAGATGTTAGAACATCTTTTCCAAAACTGAATCATATCTATATTTTATTTAAAACAAATCTATATTTTCCATGTAATTAAATTCAACCTACTTAGTATGACATGAAAATTTTCTATGTTCTTACCAACTTTCATATACTTAACTAATAAGTTTATGCTACATCAGTCTCTTTTTGGCTCAAAACAACTATTTAGAAGCAAAACTATGTCAAACTAGAACTTCATTGATTAGAAAATCAAGCTACTTTAGATTTTCTTGCTCTTCATTAATTTCTAGTTCATGTTTAAGATCTTTTTTGAGTCACACAGAGAGAAGCTTCCATGGTTCCTATACACATAGACTATGTGCATATAATTCTGTCACAAATGCATAATACATAATTACTTTTAGATGTTCTTTTATCGTGTAAGTCCTAATTTTAGACTAAATTCCTTGATAGAATAACATTCACTTCGAATGCCTAGGTTTTATTTTTTTGTAAGGAATTCTTTTCTTTAATTCCATTTACTTTTGAATTCTTAGACCCAGTCCATCATTTATGACTATAACTGAACAAATCCTACATATACGTATATATATAAAATCTCTAACCTAAAAATTAATGTCAAACCAGTACAAAGTCTCTCACAAACATACTTAAATACTTGGATATTTAACTCAGACAATCCATAAGGTATAATAAAATAGTTATTGGTGTAGGGCACTACATTTTGATAATATGTCATGCATCTTTAAGTCATCCATACTCCTGATATTCACGTAAATTTCCATAGTTATATTGGAAAATTGTTGGCTCGGCGCCTGTGGCTCAAGCGGCTAAGGCGCCAGCCACATACACCTAAGGTGGCGGGTTTGAATCCCCAGCCCGGACCTGCCAAACAACAATGACGGCTGCAACCAAAAAATGGTCAGGCGTTGTGGTGGGCACCTGTAGTCCCAGCTACTTGGGAAGCTGAGGCAGGAGACTCGCTTGAGCCCAGGAGTTGGAGGTTGCTGTGAGCGTGATGCCATGGCACTCTACCCAGGGGGACAGCTTGAGGATCTGTCTCAAAACAAAAAAAAAAAGAAAAAAGAAAATTGTTTAGCACTATATATTCAAATTGAACGGGACTGACTTAACCACTTAACATTCTCATTCCTTGGTATATACTTAAGAGAAATGTGAGCATGTATATAACAGTAATTGTTGAAACATTAAAAACTAGGAAAAATTCAAATATTTAGCAATATAAAAGTTAATAAATGATGTTTTATATTCATAAAATATAATATAATACAGAAATGAAGATGGATAATCCTCACCTATATACATCGATGTGGAAAAATCTTGCAAACATAGATGAATCAGTCAAGAAAGAAAGGAGTCAGTCATATTATAATTCACACCACAACACTCAATTAAAAACAAAGATATAAAAACAAAGATGAGAAAGATGCAAAAGTCATACACCGAATGGGATCTTGAAGAGCAATCAACTTCATTAGAACACAGACAGAAGATCACCTGGTAACAGTGTGTTCATTTGTGTGGTAAGAAATCGTGTGGCTCTGTATGGCGGTTTGCACATTTTCTATGTGTGTGTTATACTCCCCCAGAATGGCTTAAACAGAGGAGAGCATTTCTGATTTTGTTCTCAGAAAGATTCAAGTAAATATTGCATCTGGGTTTCCAGAACCAAGTAATCACTGAGAAGAAGCATTCCACATTGTAAATCAAATCGGCACATTGTAGCCCATAAATGCATAAATGTACACAGTTATCATTTGATAAAGAATTAAAATAAAAAATAAATATTTTGAGATGAGAGAAGTTGAAAAAAGGGGAAAATATTTAAGCATAAGGAGCAGCTAGAATATTACAGATAAGAAAATTGGTAAAGTAGAAGAATAGTTTAAAAATTCTCCTAAAATAGGGTGGCACCTATGGCTTGAAGGAGTAGGATGCCAGCCCCATATGCCAGAGGTGGTGGGTTCAAACCCAGCCTGGGCCAAAAACTGAAAAAAAAAAATTCTCTTAAAATTATAATAAAATGTTAAAGCCAGAAGTAAATTAGGAAAAGATGAGACCCGGAGACAATGACATTAATATCAATCAATTCAAGATGGATCCTAGGAAAAAGATCAGATTCAACAGAATAGAAGCAGTACTGAAAGAGGTAAAACATAATAAAATTTAGAAAATTATCTAATTAAACTTTATTCTTGACCATGGCAAACATTTAACAAAAATATATTTATTGAAAATGTGTTTTACCAAAGAAGCAATTTCCCAGAAGGTAACACTATTTTCTTCTAAAGACAGTTGCTTTGCACATACAGGTATTAAAGACCAATGGAACTGAAACACTAGAGACACAGGTACAATAAACCTAGAGATATTTATAGGAATCTAAAACAGTAAATGGAATAAACACATTCTCACACATAGATACAATACTCCATGTGTGTTGGAATATACTGATATTTTTCTAAGATGTCATCCCTTCTGTTCACTGCTAATTATTGCTCATAAAGATAAAAATTATCAAAATTGTTTCCTACTTTGTTTATATTTTGACGCTGGTGTGCCTTCCACTGGTGCCAGGAGAATCTAATTCTTTGCACTTCCAGCAAAAGTGGTCTCCCCAAACACAGTGATGGGAGTTTAAGTCTTTTTCCTTCCTTGGGGTGAGTTAACCCCACACTGCCTGAGGAAGCAGTAATGGCATCCCCATGGGCAGTGGCCATGGAAGACATTATTGATTCTCCTCCACTTCTCCCTGTGTTTCCAGATCTACAACTAGGCTCAGGTCTCCGAAGGCCCTTACAGGTGAGGTACAGAGTGCTGCCCATGAGGAGGTATATTCTGCTCCAAAATAATTATGCAAACATTCTAATTTAGAGAAGTAAAAATCCAGGGGGTATGTGTGGGAACAGTTATTAAGGGTATAGGATAATGGAGGGAACATAAAGGTGGACTCTGCCAAATTATTTATCTGGGCCCACTAAGCAGGCATTATGGATTTAATGTTGCAGCTCATGGAGTTAGAAATGGCTCTACCTCTGGGTTTAGTTAGTTGGTAAAACATGGAACAAATGATGATCCGTCATGAATAAACTAAAAATGTCCAAATCCCCTGTGCAAGTAGGTCTGTCACTTGGATCATATGATGTAGCAGATACAATGATGTTCGAAATGAAAGGGATGAATAGGGACACTCTTTGGAGCCTTTGGCAGGTCTCTGAGTTGCATCATAGCACAGAGTTTTAGGATTTTGGAGCAAAGCCCTTCCATCAATTGCAGATAGCTATTCTCCTTTTAAGAGACGCTCTTGGCCTATTTCTGGGCCATGAATTTACCACACAACCCAATCTGCCCATCACAAAATGGATAAATCTGAATCATCAAAGCCATAAAGTCGGTGGTGCACAGCAATCCCCCATATCACATTCAAGAGGTATAGAGACAGCAAGGCATGGACATGCCCTGAAGGCACCTACAGGGTGTATTAAAAGTGCCCCAAATGCCCTTAATTTGCAGTCCTATGACACTTTTTTCTTTCAGCCTATGTATGGGCTCATAGAGCAATTTCTTATTTTTGTTTATATTTTGATTCTGGTGGGTTTCTTCTTAGTTCCAGAAGAATCAAATTTCTCAACAATTGTAGTATTTCTCTGCCATTAAGTTGGCTAACTTCCCAAACTGAAATCCTCCTGGTACACAAGCACTGGTTTCAAAATATTATGAAAGCTATCTTTAGGTACTGTGCTCTTTCCATAAAGTTTGAATTTTTTCCTCATTTGTTGTTAGCACATATGATAATAGGAGTAATGGAGCAAATTGTGCTGATTTCACACTGTATGTTTCTACCATATAGCCACACTGAGGGGTGCCCCAGGACATCAAAGGAATGATATGCTAATAGAAACTTTTAAAGGGAAAGGGTTATTTTAAAGGGAAAAGATTAATTTCTTATATCTGTATAAAAGTAATCTGCAAAATATTTAATTTTTAAAAAATTTAAAACAATTTTAATTTCCTCATACACAAGAATGTCTTAAGTTTTTAGTAATATCTTGGTAAAGGGAAATAATTATCACAGACATATACAAAAAGTAGTAACATCATGTTTTGTGACACTCCAGTAAATATTTTTGTAGAGTCTATTTAACTTGAAGAAAATCTTTTCTTTTTTTGTTTCAATAGTAGTGTAAAATATTTACTATAGTCTATGAAATATCAAAGACTCAAATTCCACTTTCATGCTGTAAATAATAAGAATTTTTTTGTTTGTTTTGCTACCTTGCTTAATATAAAATAGTAACACCACCTGTCTGAATAAAACCTACATACTGGTTTTATCAAGTTATATCAGATGACTAAGTGTACTTTCAGCTCCACTAAAACTTTGCAAGGCTCTTTAAAAATACTTTGTATTTTACTATTTAATCTTCACAGCTTCTCTACTTCCTTTAAATGTAGGAAACAGGCCTACAGATCAAATAATATAAGATGGAAACTCTGTAATTAAATGCAATTGATATAATTCCTACTCTCCTGTGCTTGCCATTATATATCACATTTGCAGTGCATTTAGCAACATACCCTTGACTTTGACTTGCTTTGATTCTCACAGCAGGTGTGTAAAACCAGTAAGCCGCCATTATTGCAATCTTTAAAGTTTCCACAAAATCAGCATCATAGCAAAATGATAGTCTAAAAATAAGTGACCTTTTTTTATAACACATCTAATTTTTCAAAAGCTTTTTCCGCAAAAAAAACAAAAACAAAAATTATTTTTAAAAAATCCTGTTTTCCCCTTATTTTCCAGATGATAATAAAGATCCTTCATCCCATTTCCGCCACTCGATTTCTTTCCTTCCTTTCTTTCTTTTTCATTGTCCCGCTGTCACTCTCTTTTCTTTCTCTTCACCTCCACCTATTATCAGGCTCTAATCTCCAATTCTTTTTCTTTTTCTTTTCTCTCAGGAGAAAGAAAAGAAGCTTCAAATTGAAAGATAAAGAGAAAACATTCAATGAAAATAGAAATTCAAGCTGTGGGAGAAAATAGTAAAAGTCAACCTCTATTCTCAAGAAAGCTGAATCACTAGTTCCAGTAGGATGAAATGATAGAACGCTGCTCAGTTGCGATTAGACATGCAAATGATTAAGCCCAGTGGTTTGAAATAACTCAAAAATTTGATTAAAACACTGCCCTCAGTCCAGAAAAAAAGATAGAGCATTATGGTCAGTAACCTCACTCTTACCTGAATTAAATTTTGAACTGCTTGACAAGTATATACTTGTATTCCCCGAGACAGAAATAAGTTTTATCTGTAGGTTATAATGGTACATTTTACTACCTCAAAATAAAACAAATCATAGAAAAATGCAGTTTTATAAAAGCCAACGGCAGTATGTGGGTTGAGAATAGGAAAGGCCACTTGGGAGCTGCTTTTTTAATTACATTCTACTGGAAATAGCCGAATTCCTACTGACATAAATAATTAAATCATATATTTATTCATCGAAAATTTATTGGTGCTTTTTAAGTGACAGGCACTGTCCAGGGATATCAATGAATAAAGGGACAAAAATATTTGCATAGTAAGTTAATGTTAGACTATTAGATTATCTTTCTATTCAAGACAGCTTTTATTCTTAGAAAATTTTCAAAAAGAAGGCGATACATTTTTTCAAATCTTCAAATTATTTGCATATCTGAAAAATGAATTTCTCAATGACAATTAATACCTAGGTGAAAGTAAGTACTAACAAATAATTTAAACAAAGACTATCTTGGACTAACTTTTTTGGGGGGTATTTACTTGTTCTTTCAACCTCATTCTTTTTTTTTCATAAAATGCCACATCGAATGATAGAATAAATTTGTAAATAAGATAGAATAAACCTGTAAAAAAGAATCGTTCTCTGCAGTCTGGCAGACTTGGTTCAAATGCCAGCTTTGTCCCAGAGCTAGTTTGTTTAGTTAATATATCCATATCTTAAACTTTATTCATAATTTGGATAATTATAGGATTTATTCCATTATATTGTTCCAAGGATTAAGTAAGATACTACATTTAAAAATATTTGGGTCATGCTAAAACTAAAATACCACTATTCTGATCTGAGACTGAATATTGAGCTGAGCATGTATTCTAGAGTAGAGGTGAACAGAATTTGCTGCATGTAAAAGGTCAAGACGTAGAACATATTTTCACCAGATCATGAGGCTTCACCTCAAATGTATATAGCAGAGCCTATCAGCGCAGTAAATTTAGTCACTGACATAGTTCAACACTAACAATGTAAAACACGAAGGAATCTCAGTGCTTTTCCAGGTGTCAAAAGACACCTATATGCTCTATGGCAGATAGCTCCCTCGTTATTCCAGGAACCCTAATATAATTTTGAATTTCCTACTTCTGATGTACTACCTCAAACATGATGCTGTAGGGTCAAATAATACAGTACCATTGACATATGGCGCCTTACCTAAGCTAAGGCATATTCCTGGAAGACAAGCCCATGGTTACAGGAAGTAGCTCCTGAAAGGTCAGAAGTTGAGAAGAATGTGAAGACTTATAAACCACAATGAAATTTTTTTTGATGTCTTCAAATCTCTATCTGAAATTTATTATTTTTTATCGTAGAGACACACAGCAGAAATGGGAAAAAAACACACACCTTAGTGGGGAAATCTAACCCTGGCCATTTCTAAGAAGAAATTTCAGAGGATAAAGTTTAATTTTAGAAATTCAGTTAAATTACTTTTGCCAGAATATCTGCAAACCAAATCTTCTTTAAAATGTTATTTCTGGCTGGGAGTGGTACCTCACACCTGTAATCCTAGCACTCTGGGAAGAACTTTTGAGTTCAGGAGTTTAAGACCTGCCTGAGCAAGAATGAGACCCCCCTCTCTACTAAAATAGGAAAATTAGCCAGGTGTTATGGTAGGGTTCCCATAGTTCCAGCCATTTGGGAGTCTGAGGCAGGAGGATCGCTTGAACCCAGGAATTTGTGATTGTTGTGAGCTAGTCTAGGCCACAGCAGCTTAGCCCAGGCAACAAAGTAAGACTATCTCAAAATAAATGATAGACAGATGAATGATAGAAGATAGATAGATAAGTAAAATAAAATTTTATTCTATTGATAAAGAACTTTCAGGCACATGCCTTATAAATGAAATTGTGGTACACAACCTTTTGTAAGCTAAGAGTACCTACAAATGGCCAGAGAGATTTAAATAGCAATGTGTCCAGCTTTCTGGGTAAAAATCTATCTTTTCTGTTATTTTAATTAGAGTACAAGTTTCTCCCTTGATACTTAATATTATAGATAATGCTTCTACTTGGCAAGACATAATGAATGTGTGATAACAGTTGAGATGAAATCTTGGGAGCAGTTGCCCTCAGCAACAAAGCCAAAGCATGTGTCTGTAAAGAGATTAACATAATTTTATGTGTTCTTCATGGTATTATTACTTACTGGCAATAAAAACTTATTAGAGAGTCACAGGGTATGAAAATTTTAAAATATTTTATGATTCTATATAACACAGTCACATTTATGGTTTATTTACTTTTATACAAGTACTTGCCAAGTACTCTTCATCTATCCTTTTTAATTATGGATAAAATATTATTTTGTCCTGAAAGGGATGACTAGAAGTTAGTGCTGGGGAAAAGATGTTTCCTCTTTATTCATTCCCAGAGTTTAGAAGCGTTTCTTTATAACGTCATTTTCTCCAGAATTAGATACTAGGCCATAAATGTATAGAATCAGATCAGATCCGGTGGAGAAGTAATGAATATGAAAATCGTAACATAGAAAATGGCCTTTCCTCTCCTCAAGCAAGATAATCTGAAGACCTATTTGGTCTTGAGAATGATGTGTGACTGGCTTCCCTCATTTAAACTTTATTTGAATGATATATCCAGTATGCACTTCTTTTTTTTTTCTTTTACTAAGTTATATACACATAGACTATGAATACATTTATGCTTTTGTGGGGTACAATGTGTTGATTTTTTAATACAATTTTATGTTTACGTGGATGGAGCAGTATACACTTCTTAATGTAGGTTTAATTCATTAATGTTACCATTCACACTATATGTAAGTGGAAAGCAATATCCTTATTCATTTTTCCATTATAGATACTTAGATTGTTTCCAACTTTTTCCCTGATAGAAACTGTACCTGTCTGGGCATCCTAATCAAATCTTTGGTATAAGTTGTCTAGATAAAGAATACATTTAGAAACAGAAGTGCTGGGTCTTAGATTGCTCTTTTAAAGTAGTCAGTACCTTTACACGTGACCCATAGATAATTTCCTGCTTATTCATGGTCTAATAAAACTTAATACAGACAAACTTTATGACCATTCCCAATGAAATTGGTGTTATGGTATCATATTGCTGTTTAGTGAGTATTTTAATATGACTAGTGTTACACTTATTTTGTTTACATTGTGGCAATTTGCATTTCATCTTATGGAAACTGCACATTTGTAATATTAACTCAATTATTGCATTCTTTGTCATTTTCTTGTCAGTTTCTAGAAATTCTGTATGCACTGGATACCAATTTTATGCATTAAAAATCTCTCTTCTCTCTGTTTGGTGATTTAACTTCATCTACACCATCTTGCGATCTTCCTATATGCATATTAGAATTAGTGGGTCTAATGGAAGCAACATTTATAAGGGAATAAAATAGGGAAAGATGTGAAATGATCTTTCATGACCCCATAAATCATAGGGATAATTTGGAATTATTCACATTGAAGATTATAAGACTAAGGTAGGCTAAAAATTTTTAAATAGAAACTAAATAATAAATACTTCAGACTTTTCATGCCACATATCTTTCTGTTGCTGGTTAATTAAAGTGATTTTTTTCAACAAATAGACCCATATTTGTGAACAATGCAATTAAAAGAGACTATAATTATGATACTGTGAAAGAAGCTTTGAATAGGAAACAATAAATAAAATTGCAGTTGAAGAGCTTTTTATTCTGGGCAAACACATTTTCTAGTTTAATATATATATATTTTAAAATTATAAATTTTATGATGAACTACCTCCTCATTTGGAAACTGCTTGAATTTTGAAGACCCAAATTTCATGAATCAAAAGGTATTTTTAAGTAAATATTAGTGAAATCAGTCTAGCTAGCAGTCTGAGCACAGTCTTTATTATTTTTTCTTTATTATAGTATAACAGATACAAATATCCTAAGATTGATGTAACATATGAAAACTCTAAAGCTAGAAGGGAGAAACAGGGCAGTAAAATAGGTTTTTGAAAGAGAATGTGGTTTGCATCAGTTATGTGCAATTAAATCAGTCCTATAATCCAAGTACAATAAACCCCATGAGTCCAATCCTGATTATCTTTGAGTTAGTGATGTGTGAGATAGGATATTCAGGTGGTAATGCGAAATGTAACCCTTTGATGAAAGCCAAGATCACTCACAGGAGCTTCTAGTGATTTAAAGGGTAGTAAAAACTCACTACTGAATTCTAGTGTAGTGAGGCGCACCATACAGCTATTTTACTATATACTGCCAATGACATGTTAGTGGAGTTATTTATTACTTTGGTCCAATTCAAATATTATGCCTTGTGTCTACAGTAGTTTTATGCTAGTTTAAAAATTGAACTTGGAAACATTTTGTTGGAGATTACTTTGGTCAGGGACCCTACTATTGTTATACAGATATGCTCAAGCCTGCTCAACTAAGAAACAGTGTGAGTGCTGAAATTCTGCCCATAACCTGCCACAATGCAACATGCACCAATATATATATATTTATAATTCTACAAAATAGCTCTTCCCATCATCAATGTGATACTATAGTCTTCTTTTTTTATTAAATGATAACTGTATACATTAATGCAAACATGGGGTACAGTGTAGTGTTTTCATATACAATTTGAAACACTTTCATCAAGCTGGTTAACATAGATTTCATGTCATTTGCTTAGTCATTGTGTCAAAACATTCATATTCTAGTTCTAGAAAAGTTCACTTGTACCCTTGTTAGACAGATATATAGGTGATCTTACATTGCTAATCAAGTATGAAAAGTCAAACATAGAGAGGAAAGATACCTGCTAAAAGTGTAGGGAACCAAATCTGTGCTGTATAAGTTAATTAGAACCATTAGGAATTGTAGGTGTTCTGAAAAGTGGCAGCTCACCCAACCTCCCAGGCCACATTTCTAACTAATTTCTTTATGGGTTAATATCAATATTTCACCAACACTTCTATCCTGTTTAATCAAAACCAAGTTTATTACCTAACTGCTCCTTCTCCTTGTCTTTAATTTAAATGATCAAACATTATATCCAATAACTTAATACTCTAGGAGCATTGCTGACTCTTTTCTCTCATGTCCATTTGATACTTTATGGAAACACAATCTCCTGTAGAATTAATTATTCAATTTACTGCTACTTACATATTTCAGAGACATACCTCTGTTTTTGTCCTTTCCCAGGTCAAATACCTTTAACAGCTCTTCACGCTCAGCACAATTACTTTAAATTACTTTCCCTGGTATTCAAAATCATCCATAAACTGCTGCATCCTACCATTTTAAACTTGACTGTTCGGGATTTAGCATACACAAGCCATTTTCCCATAGAAGAGTCATGTGGAAAAATCTTTTACTGAACAATTTTACTACAGTACACTCTACCGAATTCCCAGCGTCTTTCATGCACTTAAAAACCTTATGGAGATTCACCTACTTAAAAGCATAAAATTAATTGGTCATTAGTGTGTTTGGAATTCAATTTTAGAATATTTACTCACACCAAAAGTAGATCTTACATATCCGTTATCACTAATTCCTCCTTTTCCCTTAAATCCTCAATCCTAGGCAATTACCAATATATCATCAGTCGCTATAGATTTGTCTGTCCTATACACTTCAAATAAAAAAAAAAAGTCAATGCGTAGTCTTTGTGATTGGGTTCTTACACTTAGTCTAATGATTTGAAGTTTCATCATGAAATGCTATAGCATGTAGTATCCTGTATTAGAACTTTAATTCCTTTTTATGGATGAATGATAATCTGTCATATGGATAGTTTACATTGTATTTATCCATTTATTTATATAAATATTTGGGTTGTTTTTCCTTTTAAGCAATTATGAATAATTCTTCCAAGAACTGAGTAGATACATGTCATTTTTCTTAAGTATATACCCAGGAATGGAATTATAGGTCATACAGTCCTTCTAGGTTGAAACTCTTGAGAAGCTGACAGTTTTCCAAAGTTGTACCGTTTCACTTTGCTTATTCTCCACATCCCTGTTAACACCTGCTATTGCCCGTCTATTTGATTCTAGTTGTCCTAGTGGCTGTGAAGTAGTACGTCATTATGGGTTTAGATTTCAGTAATTCAGTGAATTATGATGAGCATCTTTTCATGTGTTCACTGGAAATTCACAGGCCTTTCCTAAAGAAATGTCTATTGAGATCTTTCCTAATTCTTCAAATTGTAATTTTTTTCTTCATTCTCTTAATGAGTTATAAGAATTTTTACTGTTGATATCAGTCTATTTTTAAATAGATTACTTGAAAATATGTTTTTTTCTCATTTCACAGGGTGTTTTTTCTCATTGTGGTATTGTCCAGTTTATCTTTTCTTTGGAAGCTTGGGCTCGTGTCATCTAAAAAAAGCTTTGTCTAACCAACCCAAGGTCATAAAGATTTTCTCACTAATGTTCTTCTAAGAGCTTTGTAGTGTAGCTCTTACATTTTAGGCCCATGATTTATTTTGTATACATTTTTGTGTATAGCATGGAGAAAACATTCTGCCTCATTTGTCTAAATATGTGTATTCGGGTCTCCTGGAACCATGTGTTGAAAAAACGTATCCTTCCCCATTAAATAATCTCAAAACCCTTGACAAAAATCAATTTTCCATAAATGGAAAGGTTTATTTCTAGAATTTCAACTCTATTCCATATTTCTATATGTTGAAGCATAGGCTAGTACCACATGGTCTTTATTACTGTCCCATCTTAGTAAGTTTTGAAACTGAGATACTTGAGTCCTCAAACTTTGTACTTATTTTTCAAAATTATTTTTATGATTATCGATACCTTGTATTTCCATGTAAATTTTAGTATCGAGTTTGCCAATTGCTGAAAATAACCCACATGAAATATCTTACGGGTTGTATTGAATCTTTAGATCAATTTAGATCTAAAGACTAGACTAGATAAAAGGAAACATTAAATGAAAGTTAATTCATTTAACTTTCCGTGGACATAGGCTGTCTTTCAATTTATAGTCTCTCTAGTTTATTTAAAAAATGTTTTCTTAATTTTTCAGAGTATAATTTTTATTTTTATTTTATTAAATGTATTCCTATGTGGTTCAGCACCTATACCTCAGCAGCTAAGGCACCAGCCACATATACTGGAGCTGGCAGGTTCGAATCCAGCCTGGTCCTGCCAAACAACAATGACAACTACAACCAAAAATTAGCTGGGTGTTGTGGTGAGTGCCTGTAGTCCCATCTCCTTGGGAGGCAGAGGCAAGAGAATTGCTTAAGCCCAAGAATTTGAGGTTACTGTGAGCTGTGACACCACAACACTCTACCCAAGACAATAACTTGAGACCTTCTTAAAAAAAAATAAAAAAATAAAAAACTTATTCCTAGGTATTTTGACAATATTGAAATAGAATTATTTAATAAATTTCAATTTTGGATTGTTCATTGATATTGCACTGAAATACAAATGATTTTGGTGTACTGATACTGTATTTTACAGTTTTCCTGAGCTCCATTTTTCTGTAACAGATTCCCTACATACACCATCATGTCATATATGGATACACATAGGTTTACCATTTTCTTTCCTATATGAATGTCTTTTCTCTTCCTCTTTACTTTTCCTAACTAGAATGTTCAGCACAATGTTGAATAAAAGTGATAAGATTAGACACTTTTCTTATTCTTGATTTAGAAGAAAGCATTTCCCTTCTTCACTATGAGGTATAATATTAACTATGGAATTTTTATAGATGTCTTTTCTCAAGTTGAGGGAATTCCCTTATATTCTTAGTTTTTTTAGGCTTTTGTTTTGTTTTGTTTAAATAATGAAAGGGTATTGGATTTGTCAGATATTTTGTGTGTGTTATTGAGAAGATCATGCATATTTTGTCTACTATCCTATTGATATGACATATTAATTTATTTTCAAGCATTACACAACATTTTCATTCCTGGATAAATTTGACAGTTTATCTTTTTAAATTATGCTGTCTTTGACTGGTAAGAATTTTGCTGAAGATTTTGCTTCCGTATTTATAAGAGATAATAAGTAGTCTTTAGTTGTCTTTTCTTATGATGTCCTTGTCTGGTTCTCATACCAGGATAATAATGGCTTTGTATAATATGGTGTTTGTTATCTCCTTTTTATTATTCAAAGAATAATAGAAGTTTTTATTCAAAATAGTTAAAAATAGCTTTTAAAGAAATTGTATTAAATATTCTTTAAACTCTTGTTAACAGCTACCAGTGAAGCCATCTTAGCCTGAGTTTTTATTTTATGATTTTTTTTAAACTAAGGTCATCCTTTTGTTTGTTATAAATACCTCAGGTTGTACATTTTTTCCTTGGGTCATTTTAATAATTTGTATCTTTCTATGAATTTGTCCATTTTAAATACATTTACTAACTCATTGGCATACTGTCATTAATAAGTATTATCCCAAATAGCCTTTTTCATTTTTCCTCTGTATGGTCAGTAGTAATATCTTTTCTTTTGTTCTTGATTTTGGTAATGTGAATTTTCTCTCTTTTCTATTGATCAAGCCAGGTAGAGGCTTCGCTGACCTATTTAATAATTGACTTTTGGTTTTTTTGATTTTCTCTTTCATTTTTCTATTGTCTTAGTCATTTATTTCCATTTTCCCTTCCTTCTTCCTACTTTAGGTTGAGTTTCTTGCTCCAATTCTCATTACAATCTAGCCAGCCAGCAAAGCAGGTGTGTGGGGAGGCAAGACAGGATGTGGACATTAGTTTAGTAGTCCCAATTGGTAAGTCATATTTATAACTTTGGTTCATTTTTTTATTATGACCAGTGATCATTATACAAACTATGAAGGGAGTTGGGAAATGTATTTTCTTATTGGGAAGTAATTTACTCCAGTAAAATATGAGATTGTATTGTTAAAAAAGAGTATAAACTTTGGTGAATACTATTTTAAAAAATCAGAAAAATATTTGAAATTATTAAAACTATTTTAACAAGTGAAATCTGAGAAGAGTGTTTATTTTTGTGACATGGGGAAAGAAGTATTAAAATATGTTGCATAGGAAGCAATATAACCAGTTACAAAAATAGAGGGGGATGGGAGAGGGAGGGAGCATATCATACTAAAATAGATAAATATTTAAATGGTATAATTTATTGGACTTGTGATTATAACTATAATTTACCAACTATGCTAATTATTTTAAAAGAGCAGGCTGAGAAAACCTTCTATAGTTATACAGGTAAAGATGATAATGTATATCATTTGGTGACCTATCATATGCCTAAAACTGTTTTAATATTGGTCAAACAACTAAGAAGTATTTATTTAATCCTAATCTATGTTTGTTGTTCTAAATGTGCTTTTGCCCTGCTGATATCCTACATTTCTTACATTAAAAGAAATAATGTTTAGAGAGTTTTTCTTATTTCAAGCAAGAAACTATCTCTGTTGAGATAACTGAATTATTTCTGTTTAGTTTTGTTCCCCAGATGAATTCAAAATACTGCAATCTGTTATAGCATAACTCTATAAAAAGAAAATTCATGAGTGAAAAAAATATACATATTTGTATTATATATAATTGCACATATATATATATATAATATTCTATCATTTTAAGTTACACTTCTTTGTCATTTTTTAGCTCTTTATTTCTGAAGTATTCTTAAATGCCTTTCTTTACTGTATTTTTTCACTAAACATTTAATTTATTTTAAAGTCTAATTATGGCTGGATGCAGTGGCTCATGCCTATAATCCTAACACTCTTGGAGGACAAGGTTGGTGAATTGATGAAGCACAGGAGTTCCAACTAGTCTGAACAAGAGGGAGACCCTTTCTTTAACAAAAAGAAAAGAAATGAATATATATATCCAGGCATCACGGTAGGCACCTGAAGTCCCAGCTTCTATGGAGGCTGAGGCAAGAGGCTCACTTGAGCCCAAGTGATTGATGTTGCTGTTGAGCTATGATAATGCAATAGCACTCTACCATGGTGACAGAGTGAGATTCTGTCTAAAATAAACAATAATTTAAAAAACACTTCAAAAATAAAGTCGAAATATGTTAAATACAACAATGTTTGGTTATTAAAAATATATACTTTTTTGGTGTTTAATTATCTTTAAATTTTGAGATACTAATGATTATGTAGATAAAATATGATACAATGTCTACAAGGTCAAGAGTTGAAGTGTAAGTTTGTCAGAATCTGTATAGACCTGCATTCCAGACTTTCAGGTGTAGAGGAGGGGAAGAGGTAGACAGGGCAGAGGTATTTGCCTCTGGGCTGAAGAGGCTCCTCTCTTCTCCTCAGTGTTGGTTGTGGGAGACGTAAAGCACAGGGCACCAAGGAATCCATTGCTAAGTGAGAAGGGTTTTTTCCTCTTCATTAGCATTCAGTCACATAGGCATCCATTATTATCTAAGCATAGTTCTCCAGTGAATTCTGCTTTATGTGAAAGTAGTTCCTTGCATCACTTAGTAAGATAGAAATACATCTTCTTTTCTTGATTTCTTCCCCTCAGCGTCTGGCTCCTATCTCCCATTTTGCTAATTCTAAAGTAGGAGATGATAGTAGAATTTTGGCAATAGTGTTTTTTACATTCTGCCACTGAGGGCTTTTTCTAAAATACTTTATGAATCTGTAAGTCCTTGTCTTAAATAACTCTTATCTGCCTTATAATTTAAAGATGTTGAACATTTTATTATGGAGATGAAATTCTTCCCTAGTTTTAACACAGTTAACGAGATATTTTGTGATCTCAATATATTTTAGAGATAAGAATGGTTAATTGTTCTGATACCGGAGTTTTAGGTTCTTGGTCTTGGCAATCTGAAGAATGAATCCACAGACCATAGATCAGTGATAAGATAGGATTTATTCACAGAAACAAAGAATATAAAAACCAAAGTTCCTGGCAGAGAGAACCCAGGTGGGTGAACAAGCTTTCTTGCTCCCTTTCTGAACAAGTCTGTCTCTGGACTCTTTGCTCAGGGGTATATATACTGGCAGGAGGTTATTTTGCCAGAACTCTATGGTTACATTTAAAAGGATGACTAAATGTAGAGTCAGCTAAATGTAGGGCTAACTCTAAAGTTATAGTCAGTTGTACATTTTGCAGCAGGGGGCCAGAACTCTCAGGCCTTGGACACTTACCTGAAATTGGCCAGGCCATGAAATTGACCAGCTCTAGAAAATGTTGGGTTTCCCCTTCAGCCAGAAGTCCCTGGGGAGAGACACACCAAGGCCCTGGTGTCTCCCCACAGTTGTCTGGCCCTTCCGGCTATTGGAGTCTCCTTGGGATCTCCTGCCTACCCTCCAGCCTGCTGGTTCCCCTGCCAGTGCTGCATCAACACCCACAGGGCTAAGGCACCAGGTGTTGATGCCATCTGTCCTGTATCAGTCCTCTGGTCAATGCTTAAACACCAGTGTGTAAATAGTATAATAAATGAAGAATTAATTAAATGAAAACATGGAGAAGGAATAAGAGTAATGTAAGGATAAAACATATCCTCCTAACTTAGTTTCTTCAATAAGTCAACATCAGTGTAAACAAAATACTATTCAAGGTTAAGAGTGACTGAAGAGGCATAACAACCTAATGTGAATTCAGGAATTGACTGGATCCTGGTGTACACAAACAGCTGTACACAGGAATAGTAATTCAGGAATTGTGGATACTGGTCTACACAAACAACTGCTATGTATCTGATGGCCTTGTGATAAAGAAGAAGAATATTTTTATACTTTACAGATCAATAAAGATGTTTTCTTTAATTTTCAAAAAATAATTTCATAAAATAAAAATAAAGGCAAAATGTTGATATAAAACCCTTCAATATTTTACTAGTTTTTGATTTTCTTTACCTTTGGAAATATTTATAATGCAAAAAGTATGTGTATATGTGTGTACACATGTATGTATGTGTGAATTCAGCAAAACACAACCCAGTCTATTTTAAAAGAGGAGAGTGAATGAAGGAGCATTATTGATAACATACTTAGAAGTAAAGAAGTATAAATGTCTAATTTAAAAATATATGAAAGATATGAAAAACGCGTAACTATTTTTTAAGTGGTAAACCATTTATTATGACAATGGACAAAGAATACTTTCAGGCAATTCACTAAAGAAAAATCTAGAATAACAAATAATGTATTTAAAGAACATCAGTATCATCAGTAAACAGAAAGTTGAACATTTCAACAACAAAATACATGGTTAAACTTTTAATGGAAGAAATGAGAAGAAACAGCAAACTCTTATTACAGTGAGATAAAATAAATGTCTCTTACAGTGATGATGGTCTCCAAGCCTAATAACTATGTTGGAGAGCAGTTCTGGTATCTAGTAAAATTGATGATGCAAATGGGTACTCACTTCCTATTCAGGGCAAATGAAACTGACAGGGGCGGGGATTGATGAGAAAGTTAGCTTATACTCCATGCCTCTTTCTTACCATGCAAGTGTGTCATTTAGACATATAAACAAACAAAAACATACTTGAGGAATATAAATGACAGAGCAAAAAATAAATGAACAAATAAAATGGGAAAGGAGAAGAAATGTAACAAATAGAAGTATGAAAATGTATATGAGAGGGAGAGGAGTAGATATTCATTTTGAATCAAGACATTCAGCAAGGATTCTTACTAGAGTTACTATCTGGGTAATATCATAAAAAATAACTACCATCTAACATAAATAATATAAAAAAGGAATGAAAGCACATGAAACCAGAAAATATAATAAGGTAAATTTCTTAAAATAAATATCTAGTTCAAATTTTGAGTATTTGTACTGAGATATATGTATTTCACTGACTGTCTTATGTCATAACTATGTTTTTTCTTAGTTTTACCATCCCACCTACTTTTCATATTTAAAAACATTCATTGTAAGTTTTGTTTCTTCCATTTTGAGGATGTGAGTGATTCTTTAGTAATTACACAGTGTTTGAATTTTTCACATTTTGTACATTTTTATTAATTTTAAATATATTTATGCACTTAATTTTATATTTTTCTTCTATATACTGTGCATTATGTACTATCATGATTTTTTTATATCATTAGTAAGTATGCACTGACTTTCCATTCTGTCTGATGAAAATTATATGTTCTATTTTGTAAAGACTTAATAAATGCCATATTTGACATGAGAAACCTGTTAAATGAAAACAAAATAAAATATTCTAAGTAAATTTGTGCATGAGCATATTAATGGTATCATTATTTCAAAATGTGAAGTAATAAAAACCACATAGCATATAATCAATGTCACTTAGTGTAATAAATGGGGCTATTTCATATTATAAAAGAATATGAAGCCATGAAAATTATATTAATTGAATATTTGGTGACTTTAGAAATTGTTCAAAATTTTGTTACATGAAAGAGTTTGTTATATATTTCAAAAGTATAATTCTAAATATGAAAAAATGATAACTGAATATAAGCATATACATTTACAGACACTCTATACAAATTATTTCTATCAAAGCCTAGAGGCGTAAATTCAAAGTTTTATCTAATTATGATCTTAATGAAGTGCATTAAAGTTTGCATTATATTAACACAATGTGTTATGACAGGTCTTAGCATGCAAAAAATGTTCTGGATTCAACTCCAATGTTATCATTATATGTTTCACTTTTAATTTTGTGATAATTTTTATTTGTTAAAAGAGGACAATTTTGGCCCAAGAACAGAAATGTAGGATTTCTCATAGCTGAGCACCTAGGTATTTTGTTGCACTATATTAGCCACAATCTTTGCCTTAGCTATTGTTGATACTCTGAATAGGAATGTGAATAAAGTGTTTCCTAAGGCCTTTTGAGATACCCACTGTTGTAGTTTATGGCTGACGAAGATAATAATTCTTCACATTTTAAAGCACAATTAATTGAAGAGAAAACAGAGGCCTTGGAAATATATTAGTGAAGATTTTAACTATCCAATTAATATATGAGTGAATCAATATTCTATCTATAAGTGGATCCATGAAGCTTTGAAGGGGATGCAGCAAAAATTTCTCTATAGACTTCAAACACATTTGTATACCCATTAATTACCAATGTAATATATTTGTTGTAAGTCACTGAATAACATATAATCCACTAAAATCGTGCTTATTTTTCTAATATATATTAATTATAAACAAGCCTTTTTATAAATATTAAAGAAAAAGTAGGTTGGACTAAGTCCTGCCAAAGCTTTGCATGAGGGAGGAAGGAGTTTGTACTAAATGGTTTTAAAATTTTTTTTAAATCTAAGATGTATCTTGAATTCTAGTCTCCCCTGCAAAGAATACTCAGTAAAATGGGGTGAAGACCAAGAAATAAAAGTTAACAATTGTAAATGTTCCTTTCTTCCCTCCTTCCCTTCCTCCATTTCTCTCTCTCTCTCTCTCTCTCTCTCTCTCTCTCTCTCTCTCACTCTCTTTCTTTTCTTTCCTTGTGAAAGAACATCCCCCTATTCAGGGGTATCCAACTTTTTTTCTTTTCTGCCCCACATTGTAAGAACAAGAGTTGTCTTGGGACACACATCAGATCCACAAACACTAAGGAAAGTCGAAGAGCAAAAGCAAAGGTCCATGCATACTTTTCACAGTAACAGACACCACAAATAAGCAAAACAGTCCTCAGATAATCTGCATCCTGCACAGTGGATACCCTTACCGGGACCCTAACCACCATTGCTGCTCCCAGGCTCAATTACACATTAACTGGACTAGTGATAAATATTTTATGCTAGCCATTGATTCTTTCCCCTAAGACATTGGAATTGGGCTTGGGAGACCTACTCATGATCAAATATGCATGTAACCTATAAATTCAAGTTTCCTCTGTGAAATGTGCTCAGTTATGAGCAAAGACTAGAGAAAGCTTTGATTTGAAATGGACGATTTCAGTACAGAAAACAATCAATGGGGAGACTGAGTTGATTATAGGGGTCTACTATAGTTGATTATAAGGGTCTACTAGTCCTTGTTGATTCCAAAGAGAACCATCACTTATAGTTTGAATGCAAAATTTCATGAAACAACCATGTTTCTTCATCTCATAGTCTACTTTTGAATTTAAGGTAGCTAAAGTTAGTTTAGTTGGTTGCAACTGTAGCTTAATGGAACCAAAGTGTAAAAGAAGGAGAAATTACTAAATCATTTTAAGAAAACTGGTCTCCGAATGCTACTAAAATGCTACATACAAAAGACATAGTGAGAGAAGATAACAAGCTCTCTTGTTATCTAT
The DNA here is from genome assembly GCA_963575145.1 of Galago senegalensis. Classification (NCBI taxonomy): domain Eukaryota; kingdom Metazoa; phylum Chordata; class Mammalia; order Primates; family Galagidae; genus Galago; species Galago senegalensis. The sequence goes on along the minus strand of CAUYTI010081179.1, from coordinate 9,663 downwards.
TGGTCTCACCTACAAATGAGTCAAAGAAAACATCATCAATTAGGATTCCAATACAAGCTTGCTAAAGCACAGAATATTCCATTTTTTAAAAATTTTATCTCTCTACTAAGCCATCCTTGGATCCTCAGTTTTTAATAGGAATTTTGTAATTAGGCTTCGATAAGAATATTTCCTTTTGGAGACGTAGCCTGCTTTCGTTATGTACTTCTTTGCGTCTCGGTGATTAATAACGGTGTCATCAAGTCTTGTTATACAGACTAGCAACACTAACCAGAGGGTACCTGTGAAACAGCCTGAACCAGCACATGCAATAAATCATGCCTACTGCTTAGGCTGGAGTAAAAATTCTCTGATTATGCCAGAGGGGTTCTTCTGTGGAGAGAAGGTAAAGCTCAAGTTAAGTCTGGACTCCATTCTTAGAAGTGATTGAGATTTTCTGTTTTTTATTAATGAATATATATCTTCTTTTAAATACATACTTTTTAATTATTGTCATTTAAATATATTTCTGGTTGATTTTCAGCAAGATACTTAAAAGTACAGACTTGTAAAATATTATATCAGGAAAAACATAGGTATAATTTAATCTCTCACTTATTTTCACAGATTAATAGAAAGTTACTTTTCCAAGGTCATATAGGAAAAAATGCCATAAATGTAGGGCTTAACTTCAGTTCTAGTGGCTCTTTACATTGAAGTTTCATTTTTTAAACACATTACATAGCCTTTCAATTACAAACACCACGTTAATAAATAAATAATTTGTTACTTTAATAACCTTCTTAGCTCAACATTTTAAAGGCCATTTTTGTGTCAATTTATGTGTTAGTTTCTAAGGTTAATATGAAGAATAAATATCATCAGAGTTCTTAAGAAGACAAGATAGAGATTGGAGTTACAATTGCTAATACCTACTACAGCATATATTATAATAAGAAGATCAAAAATGTAATGGAGAAATATAAAATATGTTTTGAAGTTTATGAAAGAAATTTATTAGAAGAGGTAACTAACTATTGGCTGAGTTGTGTTACATATGTTTGGGTTTGCAAACAGAACCTATTCATTGATTTTCAATCTTTGGCCATCCCTTGAGGAACTGAAATTATCTTAAATCTCATATTTATTTTCTCTCCCTCTGTCCATCTACCTAGCTCCTTACAACTGAGGGAAAGTTGTCTATTTTTAACAACAGCGTTGAGAGAGGAAAACACAGAAAAACATATTTGTTAAATACTGTTGAATATTTTTAACAATTGCACAATTAGTAAATGAAAGAACCACAATTAAATCTATGGTTGTATTATTATTCAGACCAAGTAGAGGTCTGAGTCCAGTTTCGCTTTTCTTTATTTTTTGGCTTTAAAGTAAACTGTATCTGTGATGAAAATTGCAATTCCTTCTTTCTCTTTGTTTCCATTTTCATGAAATATTGTTTTACAGCCTTTCACCCTAAGTCTTGATTTGTCATTAGGGGATAAATGCATTTCATGAAGACAGAATACACTTGGCTTCTATTTTTTTTTTTAAATCTAGTCAGCCATCCTGTGTCTCTTCAGTGAGGAATTCAAGTTGTTCACATTTATTGAGAGAATTGATAAGGAAGGTTAATTTCTGTTTGTCATTTTGTGTGAGATTCTGTTGGTTTATCATTTGGGACTTTTGTTGTAACTAGGCTTTGTCTTTTAGTTTCTAAGTGTCTGCTTTGCCAGGGGTCTGTTGTGTTTTTTTTTTCTTTTTTCCTTCCTTACTTTCTTGTCCCCCCCCCCCTTGAATTTATTCTTCAAGGCCAGGGAATTATGGGCAAAGAAAAAGAGAGGGAAGGAAAAGAAAGAAAATAATAATATAATTATTATTTCTGAAATAACAATTAAAGAAAACATTTTTAAAAAGCAAAGAATAAAGACATATATAAAACTGTGGATAAAATAATTCTCTGTGGTGCCCTGGAAGTGATAACAAAAATCAAAAGGAAAAGGAGAAAGGGAGAGAGAGATTTAGAGTTGTGTTACTATGATCCTATTGGATATCCTGGAGAGTTAAAAAAAAAATGTAGTAGAACACTAGGTGGTGCTCTAAAATCAGCAGAAATAGCCCCTCCTGGCTAAGAAGATCCTGATTTCAGATTTCCTGGCTTTCATCAAGTGGTCTTCTAGGAGATATGACTGGCTTTCCTGTTCTGTTCTGGACGTGGAAGCTAAACGGCAGGTATTGAAGAGCGTAGGGGTAATACCACAAGTATGGAGGGCATGGCGAATGGTTTACTATGGCACATCCTAGTTGCAGATGCCATGAATAAGTCCGGTGTCTGTGCTGGGGAGATGATTGCCCTTTAGTGATCCACATGGGACTCAGAGGTTGAAAAGACCTCTGTGGAGGGGGGAGTGCAGGACCTTCTTGGTCCTCTTGGTCAACAGCTATAAGATCAGCCCAAGCTTAGAAGGCAGAGTTGAAGCCAGCTGCATGAATGGTCACCCATGAGACCTCATAGTCTCTGACAGGCTGCGAAGGGTCCACACAGGTGTCAGCTCAAACAAGAGTCTTTACAATCTTCATGACTCCCTGTGTCTCACTGAAGGGGGAGGGTGGGTCACTGTTCCCCTGATGTTCATCAGCCTGCTAAGTCCCTTGCTCACAGATCCCATGCTCAGACCCACCTGCTGTATACAGTGAACCATTCAGCTGAAAGTTACCACTCTCATCCCTAAGAAGCCAGGGGGCGGTGTGCAGCTTCTCTAGCCCTTTCCAAATGGCCTGGCATTTGTGCACCCAGCAGCCCAGTGGGCTTTCAGCCACTGTTTATTGTTTATCCACTCTGCTCCCTTAGCCTTGCTGGACAGACCTACCTGAGATTCCAGTTAGTGGCTGGTCCACCCCTGCAAAGCGATAGGGGGGAGCTGGTGGCTGTCTAGCAGTCCAAATCCCCCAGCAATTCTACATGCAGGCTCTGCCCCTGGGTGGCTATGCTGTCCTTCACCCACTTTTCATGCTGACATTCCTCCCTTCTGATCTTTTCCAGCCCTGGTATCCCACACTGTCACCCTGTACCTTCATAACACTCTTTCTGAGCAGAATGATCTAGATAGTGGTGGCCGGTTGCATTTCTCTCCGACTTTCTTGGGAGAGGGTGGTGAGAAGATGCCTCTAGTCTGACATCTTGGAATTCTCCTTGCCTCACTTTTTTCCCTTTTGCTCTGCCGGAAGGCTATACCCAGTTTAGGTCAAACATTATTTTATTATATTTTAAGTTCCTTTATATCCCTATTTCTATAAATATGCTGAAATTTCTCATATCCTTTTAGCACCACTTCTATTTCCTACTCTCCTATGAGAACTATACTGCCTTTCATAAAGGTACTTGACTATAAGTAGTCTTGTAAAATATATAGTGTATTTTGGGGATATATGATTTAATTTATATAAAAAAGCATTCTGCTATAAGAATCCTCATCTCTATTACTTAAAATTATATGTGCATTCTTATAAGTATTGGGAGACATTTTCTGTGGTATATATATAGAAGTGGAATTGCTGAACCTTAGAAAAACTATACACTTAATTTAAATAAATCATACCAGATGCTTTCCAGGATAGTCACAAGAACCTACCCTCCTGAGAGTAGTACATGAGATTCCCTCTCCCTACATCTGTCTCAACCCTTGGTGTTACGTTACAATGTGCTATTTTGTTATTCTTGTGTATAATGTTTTATCATTTTTGTAAACATGTGTATAGGATAAATCCTTCTTATTTTAACAATTCAGAGTTTGGGGTCGTTAATTATTAAAGCATAACCTGTCCTGACTGATTCAATGTCTGTTCAAGTTTCACTTTTCTGAATGTCGACAGCCATATCAGCTGAGTGTCCCTGAGGTTGTAAAGCACAGAGATTTGCTATGGTGATTTGGATATTGAAAGTACTATGAGCATTTTTATTTTCAATGGACCAGTATAAACCTTGTATTTTTGGAGAAATTTTGCTTATATAGAATTGGTCATGCCCCTCCCACCCCCGGAAACAGAGATAAAGAAGAATTTTATTTTAGTCAATGGAAAACATAGGCATTTCTTTCATTTTCAAAATAAATTCATTTTTCCAGTCTGTAGCATTTAACTGAAATTCCAAGAATCCCAAGTGAACCTTTCCATACAATTTATTTTTAGTTAATGTTCATTGACTTTTATCTAGCAAATTTCTTTTAAAGATTAAAGAAACAAATACAGGAAGAGAAAATTGACTGATAGCTATTAAATGACATAAAATGTTCTACATCATAATGGTTAATCTTTGCACTAAACTCATAAAATATAATGTAGTACTCTTATTAAGAATTATAATATGCAAGCTCATTTATATAGTACTATTCTAGGAAGTCATCACTCACATTATCATAATCTAGAAAATTTGAATTCTATTGGATACTCACATACACATATGCACTCAACCTCCTCACAGTTCCTGTTAATCACACTACCCATTTCTTTCTCATGCTGTAAATCTTTCACAGAAACTAGTTCATTGAAATGGGTAGGAGGCAGCACTACAAAGTTATATTGCCTTGGACTTAGGAATAGCTATTGCTTCTGTGTTCTGCAGGGTGAGCCCCATTATTTTGTCATTTTTTTCTTTGATTGTCACCTTTCATATTATAGGTTTTGTGGGTCTGCTGACAAAAGTTTCAATGAGCCAGTCAGAATCACAAAATTATCAAGTACATCATTCCTTGGTATCACACGTATTTGAAAAGCCCCTTGATGATGGGTGTTTAGGCAAATGATAATTTATCACTTGTTCAAATAATAAGGAAACATCCTTCATTTCATACCTACTGAGTGGTAGTATGAGTGAAGGATAAATTCTAAAATTAAAATTGTGGGATTAAAAATATTGTGTTTATGTTAATATAGATAACATTTGTACCGGAATACTTCCATTTAAAGGGAAGCACCTGTTACTCTCTGGTTTTCCCCACTGTAGGTTTCAGTTATTTTTTATAACAATTGCTTGTTGTCAGTTACACGGGGAGAAGAAAGAAGTACAGGAGACTTGGCAGTGTAAATTGCTCACAGCAATCCTTCCTCACACAGGAGAGTTTGGCAAACTGATGGAGCAGTGTGGAGCACACATTACCTTTAACCATGGAAGTGTGAACATTTGCCTATAATTTATAATAAAAGGATCTGAGAGACTGGGGTGAGTTGATAGCTGTGGGAATCAGTTTTCAGTGTAGTTTAGGCTAGGCATTTCTGGAGGACTTTTTGATCAGAGTCAAGGCTAGCAATAGCCTGGTGGTCTACACAGGATGTATGGCACCTGACAGAATCAGGGCTAGGATTCTGGGGGTCCTGTTGCCCACGGTCCAGGATCCTGGGCACCACCCCTTCTGCCTGGGCTGTAGACACCCGATTGTTCCCCGGGGGCTGAGATCAGAATGACTAGCAACCAAAGATTACTATTTTCTGAGTCCTCCCAGGCATAGACAGAAATCAGTGAAGCTAGTTAGCCAAGTTCATCCCTAATTTGTAAAGAGTAAGTTGTCATCATGTGGTGTGACCCGTGATTGTCCCTTCCTTTGTTTCCCTTCCTCTGATTGTTAATGATTACCTGAGGTACCTTGCTTTGAATAGCTTGAATTAAGTCTTTGTATCATGCTGTCAAGTTGATTTATGATTTTTGATCGAATGAAGTGACCCATGGGAGAATGGCAAGAGCTGCGATTGCCCGCTGCACTGGAGCTGCTGCTGGCTTAGTGTGTGACTCCGACAGGCTCCCATCGGTTGGTTCCCCTGAGATACTGGAGTCTGAGTTTTTTCTCCTGTCAACTTCCCTGAGTGCAGATCTCAGCAAAGGTAGTGGGGACCCAGGCTCCCCCAGAGTGCTTGAGCTGAAGAATTGAAAACCAGCCTGAGCAGGAGTGAGACCCATCTCTACTAAAAATAGGAAAAATTCCATCTATGCATCATGGCCCTTGCCTGTGGTCCCAGGAGACTGAGACAGGAGAATTGCTTGAGGCCAAGAGTTTGAGGTTTCTGTGAGCTACAATGATGCCACCATACTCTATCCAGGGAGACAGCGTAAGATGCTGTCTCAAAAATAAGTAAATACATAAACAAATAAATAAATAAATAAAATAGTCATTCTTCTAAATTTTGTGCATTTTCTAAATAGAAGTTTAGGTGAATCTATTAGAAATAGAATCTATTTCTATTGACGATGAAGACCTTTTTTCAACTGGTAAGCTCTGCTAAGGGGTAAAAAATAACGTGTTTGATCTCTATTGGAGTTTGTAGGTCAAGGTTACTTAAACAAAACAATGACCTTGGAGCCAGATCGCTTGATTCCAAATCCTGACTCTACCAGGTATTGTGTGGTCCTGGGAAAGTTAGTTAACCACTCTGCTCTGTGTCTAATTTCCTTGTCTTTAAAATGGATAATGAGAGTACATAGGACTTTTGAAAGGAGTAAAGGAGAGCACAGAGTTCAACTTTTTGGATTTCACATATAAATGAGAACATGTGACACTTGTCGTTCTGTGCTTAGCTTATTTCATTTAGGAATAATGTTCTTCAGTCACATCCATGTTGCAAATGACATAATTCCTTCTTTGTAAGGTTGTATGACATCCCACTGGGTGTGTATCTATATAGTCTATTTTCTTTATGCACATCTACGTTGATGGACACATAGTTAATTTCATATTTTCACTATTGAAAATAATGCTGGATGCTTAAAAAGGAGAAGAAAAAAAGCTAGATTAGACATCAAAAAGGGAGAGAGAGGAATAAAAGAGGTATTTAGAATAAGGATTGAAGGAATATGTAGAGCTCTTAGAAGAGTGCTTGGTCTGAGAATTAGCTAGTATTTTTATCATATCTACATAGTACATTAAACTAATACTAAATATTTTGAATTATATCATGGAAGTATATTAATTAATGGGAAATGTTTATTGATATCATATTTTGTGACAAAAATTAGCCATAGAAAAGAAGGCAGGATATATTTAAAATTATGAATGTGTAATTAAAAGACATTTCCTGCCCTTGAAGAGTTTATAGTTTATTACAGGAGACAAATCATGAATAAATAAATATTTTCTAACAATAAAATATGGAATATTCTAGTGCCAGATTTATGACCCAGAAAATAATCTGTAAAGACATAGACTTCCTAGATAATGGAGCAGTGGAAAGGCCAATGGAAGTGAATTGACAAAGATCTCATAAGATGTTTTACTGGACCTCCCCAGGACTTCTGTGGAAATCATAATTCTAAGAGCAAATCTGTACTTCTAGATCCAAATTTCATTATTTGTTCAATGAAAATAGAGAGGTATCAATTATCCAAACATCTTATCAACCCTAAAATTCCATTGATTTTAAATCTATGAATAATCTCTGCAGGTATATAGAATAATGAGAATTAAAATGAATAGTGGGGATGAGGGCTGTCACTGTATAGGAGGAAGGACTTAAAATGAGTGTTCACATTCAAGTTCAAGGGAAAATTAATTTCCAGAAAATTGTGCTACATGATTACATTTATTTTTCTTATGCTCATCATTATTTTCACGTATTTTTCACCAAGGATGTGCTGTATTCTGTTAAATGGTCTTATTTTTATCTAATAAATTAACCACGTTTTTGATAACTAACTTTAATATGCCATAAGTATAACCTACTTATCAGAGTGGCTTGGTACTTACTTGTTTTCCAGGTAACTCAATACAATTTGAAGGTCTATAAATGGGATACTATAAAGATTATCAGAACTATCATATGGAGGGAAAGCTGAATTTGTGACAAGTAGAACTACAATAATCAAATGTGCCTTAGATTTTGGTTTATAATATTGGAACATCAAGGCTCACTTAATGTGGTCTAACGGATATTGGACATTGTTGCTGCTCAGCATCCTTTACACAGCCTTCATACAGCACAGCTGACAGCATCATATCATGAATATTAACTCTAAACAGCAGAAGACAACATGTAACCTTGTCTGTCCCAATGAGATGATCTGTAGGAAATAGACAGAAAGCTGAGAAAAGAGGCTTTCACCTCTAAATCCCACTAACATTCTAAGTTGAGCACACATCACTTTCCAGATAGCCATGGAAGAGGTACTAAGGATGGTGCCGCAGACTCTTCATCTGTATCCCCCTTGTGTGATCAGTGAGAAGAGGCAGCTCTGACCATGCTACAAAGGGGAAGATGTCAACTACATTTTGCTCCTGGCTACAAACACCCAAATCTGATTTTGTTGCTCCTGGAAAGATTGGGAATCATCTAAAATCTTAAACTTAATTATTATTATGGTAATCCCAGCCAGAGTACATCTTTAAAGTTGACAATTATGTATTTTGATTGATGTTTTAGTTAATTAAAATGCCCACAACACATGATTATACAAAAATCTGTTTTTAATGAATACTTGTTTTTAAAAATCTGTGGAGGCAGTGCAGTGCCTGTGGCTCAAAGGAGTAAGGAGCTGGTTCCATATACTGGAGGTGGCGGGTTCAAACCTGACCCTGGCCAAAAATTGCAAAAAAAAAAAAAAAAATCTTTGGAGGTGTGACTTCTGGATAAGCTGATATTTCAAGGAGAGGTGTGTGTCTCAGCACTTGGGAATCAACCATAAACACAGTGACATGAAGACAAAATATCAAACTTGTACCATTGCAAACTAGAGAAATGTGCCACCTATCTTTCATTAATTTTAAGGTATTTATTTTCGATGGTGTGCAGTTTAGACTACCACCCACTTCATAAACCCCCTATTATAGTTCATCTTGGTGACTGGAAAGTAGAAGGAGTCCAATATTTTAGTTAAACATACCAGTAATTTTGTTTTAATTTTATAATTTAGAATAATAATGGATCAATTTACCCCATACTACTTGAAAGTAGCTGTGCCATGTATATCTGCACTATGTAAGATTATATTATTTATTTATATATATATTTATTTATTTTTTGTAGAGACAGAGCCTCACTTTATTGCCCTCAGTAGAGTGATGTGGCATCACAGCTCACAGGAACCTCTAACTCTTGGGCTTAGGCGATTCTCTTGCCTCAGCCTCCCAAGTAGCTGCCACAACACCTAGCTATTTTTTTGTTGCAGTTTGGCCAGGGCTTTGTTTGAACCCGCCACCCTTGGTATTTAAAAGATTTCAAACAATAGCTTGGGACCCTTTAGTCTGTGTGTTACATGTAAAGAATTTAGCTTGAACCTGCTTAAGGCTGAATACCTAAGTCTAATCATCTGATTCACTACTTTTTTAATGTTCTTTTATTTCAAAATATTAAAGGGGATACAAATGCTTTTGTTTCATGATAGCGTTCATAATGTTTAGCATTTATAGGGCTATCAACCTGTCCAGCCCCAGAATAGTGTTCATGTACCTGCTAGGCATGTTTTCAGCCCTTCCTCTTTCTTGATTTCCAATGACTTTTACTTCTCCATATATGCTGCCAATCAGTTAGTTCCATATTATTAGAGAGTACACGTGGTATTTGTTTTTTCAATCCTGAGACACTTTATTTAGGATCAATGTCACTGAGTTTTGTTAGGAGTATGAACCAAATCTGCAATGCTAATTTTCTAGCACCAATTCCCAAATTTAATCCTGTAAAGTCAGAATATAATAGGAAATTATTTCT
>CAUYTI010081175.1:0-13751 GCA_963575145.1 Galago senegalensis | reverse complement strand
GTTAACTATGTACATTGATACTCTTCTGGGGTACAGTGTGGGGTTTTCACATGCATTCTGAAATACTTCCATCAAACTGGTGAACACAGCCTTCATGTCATATTCTCAGTTATTGCTTTAGAACATTCACATTCTACTCTTAGATTCACCTGTACCCCTATAAGACAAACCTCAAAAGTGATCCCTCCAAATCCCCTCCCTAAAATCTTTAATCTTTCAATGCTACACTAATGTGTTGTAATATGTCTTGAAACTTTTATAAAAAATTGTAAGCATAATTTTACAAAATTATCCTTCAATATACATACTGCAAAGTATTACTAATAATTAAAAATGGCAGTGAATTAAAATAAAGTTCTGGTGTGGTGCCTATGGCTCAGTGAGTAGGGTGCTGGCCCCATATACTGAGGGTTGTGGGTTCAAACCCAGCCCTAGCCAAACTGCAACAAAAAAATAGCTGGGTGTTGTGGCGGGCACCTGTGGTACCAGCTACTCAGGAGACTGAAGCAAGAGAATCACCTAAGCCTAAGAGCTGGAGGTTGCCTTGAGCTGTGATGCCACGGCATTCTACCGAGGGTGACAAAGTGAGACTCTGTCTCTAAAAATAAAGAAATAAATAAAGTTCTAAGTACTTTAATATCAATAATAACAGTGTAATAACCAAAGTAAAATAATCAAAATTACTATAAATTAAAGCAATACTCAAAATATTGGCTTATTATTAAAATTCTTAAACATATTAATGTTTCAATATTCTAAAACTCAAAATGTACAAGTTCTAAAGGTCCTGGTGACAAAACATTTCTCCCCAAATAAGCTTCATCTCATTCCTATATTCTTACAATATTTTGAGTCAGTTAACCTTTATATCTTAACACATAAAAGATTTACAGAATAGAAACAAAGTCTTTCTTTGAAGATATTTATAGCTTTTATTTACTTATCTCATACTATACAAAATGTCAGTATAGAAATCTGAATATAGCCCCATGAGCACTGGGAGGCCAAGGTGGGAAAACTGCTTGAACTCAGGAGTTTGAGATCAGCCTGAGCAAGAACAAGATCATGTCTCTACTAAAAATAGAAAAACTAGCCAGGTGTGGTAGTACACACCTATAGTCTCAGGTACTCAGGAGGCTGAGGCAAGAGGATTACTTGAGCCCAAAAGTTTGGGGTTTCTGTGAGCTATGACACCATGGCACTCTACCCAGGGTGACAGAGAGATTCTGTCTCAAACAAAAAAAGTGAACATATTTGAATATAGAGTGCTAGAACACCAGTGGTGTATGGAGTTACACAATATATCACACATGCATTGTATTATATTTTTAAAATAGAAAAAAAAATCACTTCTGATATACACTGAGACCTAAATTTTTTAAATTATAAATTTAGAATTTATATAAATTTATGGGGTATAAAGTAACATTATAAAGTAAGAAGCCAATGAACAATAATCAAGTTGGTTAACACAGCCAATTATCTTAAGTACTTAACATTTTTTTGTGGTGAGAAAACACACACACCTCAGTTAGCACTAACTGAGACATTGCACACTTTGACTATCAACTTCCCATTGCCCTCACCTCATTGCTCAGCCTCTGTAACCACAATTCTACTCTGCTTCTGTGAGTTCAATGGTTTTAGATTTTAGATTTTATGTACATGTGAGAACATAAGGTATTTGTCTCCCTGGGCCTGACTTATTTTACTAAGCATAACGTTTTCTAACTCCATTCATGTTGTTGTAAATGACAATTTGTTTTTCTTCTTTAAAGCCAAATAGTATCCCATTGTGTATATATACTCCATTTTCTTTATGCATTTATCTGCTGATGTACACTCTGGTTGATTCTATACTTGTGAAAAGTGATGCAATGAAAATGGGTGTGCAGACAGCTCTTCAACAAACTGATCTCAAATCTTCTGGGTAAACATCCAGGAGTGGGACTGCTAGATCATATTGTATTTTTGTATTTTGCAATTGTATTTTTAATTGTTCTTTTTTGTTTTTGAGGGTCACTTTGTCACCCTCAGTAGAGTGCTATGGCGTCACAGCCCACACCAACCTCAAAACTCTTGGGCTCAAGTGATTCTCTTGCCTCAGCCACCCGAGTAGTTGGGACTACAGGTGCCTGCCACAACGCCTGGCTATTTTTTAGAGATGGGGGTCTCGCTCTTGCTCAGGTTGGTCTTGAACTCATGAGTTCAAGCAATCCACTTGCCTCAGCCTCCCAGAGTGTTAGGATTATAAGTATGAGCCATGGCGCCCAACCTGTATTTTTAGCTTTTTGAGGAACCTCCATACTGTTTTCCATAATGGCTATGCTGCTTTACATTCCCAACAATAGTATACAGGTGTTCCCTTTTCTCCAAATGCCTGCAAATACTTACTTTTTGTCTTTTTGATAAAAGCCATTCTGACAGGGGTGAGATGCTATCTGATAGTGGTTTTAATTTGCATTTCCCTAATTATTAGTGATGTTGTTATTTTTTGTTTGTTTTTAAAATGTATCTATATATTTGTATGTCTTCTTGTGAGAAGTGTCTATTCAGGTCCGTTTTAAACTGTGTTTTACATAGCCATTTGTATGTCTTCTTTTGAGAAGTATCTATTCAGGTCTCTTTTAAACTATGTTCTACTTTTAAGTATTTATTTTGAGGTTATTTTACATTCAAAAGATTTACAAAAATACAGAGTTTTTATATACTCTACCCAACCTTACTTCTCCTTATGTTAACATCTTATATGACTACAGAATAATTTTCAAAACTAAGAAATTAACCTTAATTAACTGAAAGAATTCATCCAGATTTAATCACTTTCCCCACTAATGTCACTTCTCTGTCTAGAGATCTGATCCAGGATCCCACATTACATTTAGTTTCTATGTCTTCTTAATTTTCTTCAGATTGGGATAGTGTCTCAGTCTGTCTTTCATTACTTCAATACATGGAAACGTACGGATCAGGTGCTGTGTAGAATATCCTTCCATTTGACTTTATCTGAAGCTTTCTCATGATTAGAAGAGGTTATGTGTTTTTGGAAAAGATACCCAATGTGCCCTTCTCAAAGCAACACTTGGAAAGCCCATGATGTTGCTATGTAGTACTCATGAGGTTAACTTTGATCACTTGGTTAAGTTCATGTCTGCGAGGACTCTCCAGTGTAAAGCTACTATTTTCTCTTCAAACAGTATTTTTATTAGAAAAGAAGTTATTAAAAACCTAAGTGCTTTGGGAATAAAAGTTACCACTTTATAACATCAAACATAGTGAACAAGCTTTTGATTTGGTACAGCAAATAATGTACTAATACTCGGGCAAATGACTGTTTTTCTTTTCTTTTTGCAAAGACCATATTCTTGTGCTAATTTTAGTATTATTTTCTGGCTTTTTTTTTGCAAAGACCATATTTTCTGGCCCACTGCAACACATTTCTCCAAGACATTTTACCAACAGGATAGCAAAAGCAGCATTTAAACCCCCTAAAGACTTGGGGGACTTCCCACTTGGATTCCCCCACCTCTGCTGACTGAGGTTTCATTCCCCGTCTTCTGCTCATCATGCTCATCAATCTTTCTCCCTGTCAATATACTCTATCTGGTCACTTATCCACGTTGGTCTGTGGTTTCATTCTTCAAACCCTGAGGTCAAGGATTCAACTTAGAGATAAATTCTGGCCACCTTATATCCCAGTCAAATGGCGACATAAAATTAACCATCACAATGTCTCAGAACATTTAACCCAAGACAAAGAGTAAGAAAGAATTAGCCTTGTGAAGAACTTTCAGATAGAAAAGAGCATATTCAGGGTCCCAAACTGGGAAAGGAAGTCTTATATGTGATACAAGATCAGGAGGCTGAAAGATAATGGGCCAGAATGAGAAGAACAGTACCAGATAAATTTGAAGAGGCAGGCAGGATTAGATCCTTGAGGATGCTTAGCATTATGCATGGATTAGGTTGAAATGTATAAAACACTCAAAATGGTTAGGTGAAAAGGTTAATTTAATGACTCACATAACTCATACAATTTGGAAAAGACTCACTTCAGATGATAAGGATTACAAAGACATAATTTCTCTCTTCTCTCTTGGCTCTGTTTCCTCAGATAAGCCCTTTCTCCCAGATCTGTAGGGGGAAAGGGCAATCTTTTCTCACCAGCACCAACAAAAATCCCTCTTTGGCTTTGATTAGTCTGACTTGCACCATGAGCCCATTCTTTAACCAATCATACTGATCTAGGAAATATGATGTTTGGATTAACTAGACTGGGTTGTATGCCTTCTCTGGAGTTTCATGGTCTAATATCTCACAACAACAAGAATTTAAATGAACAAAGAAAACCCTCCGGGCCCAGATGATTTCACTGGTGAATTCCACCAAACATTTAAGGAAGAAATAATACCAGTTCTATACTCTTAAAAAAATAAACTAATAAATAAAAGAAACAAAAATCTTCTCAATTTATTTCCAAAAAGGAAATGGTAAGGAAATTATTGAACAATAACTCTCATGAACATAGGTACAAAATACCCTAACAAAATTTTATCAAATCACATCCAACAATATTTTAAAAGAATAACACATAATGACCAAGTGGGATTAATCTGTGAAATGCTAGACTGACTTAATATTAAGAAAATTAATCAGCTCGGTGCCCATAGCTCGGTGGTTAGGGCTCTGGCCACATACACTGGCCCAGGCCTGCTAAACAATGACAATTACAACAACAACAACAACAACAACAAAAATAGCCGGGCATTGTGGTGGGTGCCTGAAGTCCCAACTACTCAGGAGGCTGAGGCAAGAGAATCGCTTAAGCCTAAGAATTTGAGGTTGCTGTGAGCTGTGATGCCATGGTACTCTACCAAGGGCAACATAGTGAGACTCTGTCTCAAAAAAAAAGAAAAGAAAAGAAAAAAGAAAAAAATTAATCAATATATTTTATCATATTAGCAAGTTAAAACTGAGAAGCCAGATGATCATCTCAGTAAATGCAGAAATAGTGACAAAATTCAATAATTGATTTTAAAAAAAGCAAATTATGTGAAATTTACTAGGTGTAGAATATGTGTTATTGTGTTAATGTCTTAACACAATAACTAAGAAAATACTATGAAGGTTATGTTGACCAGTGTAGGAGACGCCAACATCCGAGCAAGATGATCTGCAGCTGAGGCGTGGACCTCGGGCCATTCCTCCACAGGAGTTCCTTGTGGGAGGAGCCCGTGTCCTTAACACAGCGACAGACCAGTTTGATGAAAGCATTTTAAATTGTATGTAAAATAAGCACACTGTACCCCAAGATCACATTAATGTATACAGCTATGATTTAATAAAAAAAAAAAAAAAACAACAAAAACCTCTCAGCAAAGTAGGAATAAAAGAGAACTACCTCAGTCACTGCCAAGGTGAGGATGGGAAGAAGGAATGTAAATTCAAAAAAGATACAAGCCAGCTTTTTTAGGTGATAAAAATAGTCCATAACTTGGAAGTTATATGAATATGTATCAAAATCTATTAAAGTATACACTTTAAGTGGTGAGTTTTATTGTACCTAAATAAGAAAACTAAAAGTATGGGGAGGGAGTTACATAATTGCTTCACTCCATTATGAGAGGAACAGGTTAAAGCAGAGCAAGCTCGGAAGTGGAGAGGCCAGTTACAATGAACTGTAAAGATTCAGGTGAGAGATTTTAGTGTAGACTAGAGTAGTGGTAGCGGAGACAGAGGAAATGTATGATCATGGATAGATCCCACAGTTTGAGTAGTGGTGTCCTGACTGAACCAGAGATAATTTTTTTAAGCAGGTCAATTCAGCAGTAATGCTCTGGCTCCATTCATAGGGGCCAGAAGCCAGTTCTTCAATAATTTTATAAGTACCTAATTTCTTATATTAAATCTCTTTGGGCTTAAAATAGCTTTAGTGATACATATTATTGCTTGCTGACTAATACATTAACCAATAGTCAAACTGGTGAGAGCTGCAAAACTAAAAAGACAATTCAGTCAGTTATACTGGTCTGATATCTGACAACCATATACTTTTTGAAGTAATACTAAATGAGAGGTGCTGTGGTCAGAATGTTGATGTACCCCCAAAATTCAAATGTTGGAACTTAATACCCAATGTGATAGTATCAAAAGGTGAGGCCTTTGGGAAGTGACTAATTTATGAGGGCTCTGCCCTCATGAATGAAATGGATTAGTGCCCTTATAAAAGAGGTTTAAGGGAGCTAGCTGTTCTGCCTCCTTTTCAACCATGTCAGGACACAGAAAGAAGGTACCACCTTTTTGGAAGCAGGAAACAGGACTTCACCAGATACCACATCTGCTGGTGCCTTGATCTTGGATTTCCCAGCACCAAGAGCTGTGAGCAATTTCTGTTCTATGACCCAGTCTATTGCTGCTGGTATGGACTAGGACATGAAGTAAATGAAGTCTGAAAAAGAACAGGCATACGGCCAGGCAGTGGCTCATGCCTGTAATCCTAGTACTCTAGGAGGCTGAGAAGGGTAGACTGCTTGAGCTCAGGAGTTTGACACCAACAAGAGCAAGAACAAAACCCTATTTGTACTTAAAAAAAAAAAATAGAAAAACTAGCTGGGCATTGTGGCACATATCTGTAGTCCCAGCTACTTGGGAAGCTGAGCAAGAAGACTGCTGAACCCACGAGTTTGAAGTTGTTGTGAATGATGATCCTATCGCACTCTATCCAGGGTGACAGAGTGAGACACTGTCTTACAAAAAAGAAAACTGCATGCATACAAGATAAAAACTCAATTCAATTCAAGTTGGGGGGGGGGAAGGGGAAGTGGGAATGGGGAGGAGGCACTGGTGTGCTTCCAGCTAATGGGGACAATGTGAGGGTATGTGGCACGCCTCCTGAGTGTAGGACACCAACTACAACAGGGACTTTACCTATCAAATACAAAAATTGTAATCTAATTGTTTGTACCCTCGAAATCTAAAATTAACAAAAAAATACAAGCATAACCTTAGAGGTAAAGGAGGATTTTTTAAGACACAGAAAGCATAGCCATAATAAAAATGTTGATAAATTATGCTATACAAAAGTTGGAAGTTCTATTCATCAAAAGACAATGTAGAATTAAAAACACATACCACAGACTAGAAAAAAGTATCTCCTAAACATAAAATTGAAAAAAGAACCAGCATCTAGTATATAAAAAAACTCATAAATCTACAAAAAAAGAGATACAACCCATTAGAAATATGTACTAAAGCCTAAGCAGATAAATACAGAAAACTAAAAATTATTAAAAGGCACCTTGATGAAACATTACTTCATGTTTCAAAAATCAAAAAGTCTGACAAGGACAAGTGTTAGAGTGAATGATAAGCATCAGGAATTCTAATATACAGCTGGTAGGAAAATACACTGGTACTACAGTAAGTTGAAGACATCTTCAGAAATGTATGCTCATATCCATCAGGATCTGTGTATAATGACATTTATAACAGCATTGTCATTGGCACAGGCAGAAAACAACTCAAAACATCCACCAACAACAGTGTGGATATATACATACATGTATAACCCACTCAAATGAAACACGCAAAAAAGTTAACTTACTCTTTCTAAAATTTATTCCTCCTCCACATTTCTTTTTTTTAAATTTGAGATTGACATGAGGATACAAATGTTTAAGTTACATTGTTTTCATTTTTTTTTTTACATTGTTTTCATTTTTAAGGTAAAGTTCAAATTGTAGTTGAGCCCTTCATCCAAAGAGCATGCTGAATACCCTCACAGTGGGCACCTTAGGTGAGATCCTGCCAATTACCATCTCTACTTCCCCATCATTTCCCCTCACTAGACAATACTAGTGCTATTTTTTTTCATGTGGGCATTCAGTTGTTTATATATTGGTTTCATATTGGTGATGAGTATATAGGATGTTTTTTCCCCCTCATTTTTGTGATATTTGCTAAGAAGAATGTGTTTCAACTCCATCCAGGTAAACACAGAAAATGTAAAGTTTCCATCTGAATAGTAACCCATGGTATACATATATACAGTCTGTTAATCCATTCATGGGTTAATGGGCACTGAGACTGATTCCATGTCTTGGCAATTGTGAACTGAGCTGCAATAAACATTCTAGTGCAAATGTCCTTGTGGTAAAATGATTTTTTTTCTTTATGTTTCCTATTATGCCATGCTTCACCAAGTTAGCCAAATCATGTCAAGGCTTCACTCTCTCTAAATATCCCCTTGCCCAAATTCAGTCACTCTGTAAGAGTTTTCCTAAATATCTCTATCATGTCTCACTTCTATACATAAAAGTATCTTCTAAAGGTCTTCTTTGCCTCTAGTTCTATTTCTATTGCAAAATGATGTTCCTTGTGTTGCTAGAACTATAGTTTTTAAAGCAGTGTGATCAAATAAAACCATTCATTACAAACAAAAATACAATTATAATTCACGAGGCATCTACTATATGTCAGGCATTATCTCATTTATCCATGTAATATTGCAATGCAGTTATGTCATACCTATTTTACAGATGAAGCACTTGAACCTCAGAAAAGGAAATTTAAACTAAATTCACATGGCTAATAGAGAACAAGGCAAAATTCAATTTCAGGGCCTTTTGACTACAAAGTTTGCTTTTAATCATTACATTATACCACCACAAAACCTTAGCATGGTACCTGAAGTTCTAAATGATCTGACCTTGGCCTATTCCTCAACTTGACCTCCTTTCTGTTCTTAGCCATAGTAGATATTGACAATCCATTCTTTCTTCTTCCTTTCAAAGAGAACCCCCTATTTAATTCAGGATGGCTTTATGCTCAGCTGAAATTTATTCTTTCGTAAAGCTGAGATTACCACTCCCATTTCTGATGAAAGAGATTTAAGGGAAAATCTCTGGGTAAGACTTCTGGGAAAGCGCTTTAAAAGGGTCAAAGTCAACTGCTCTGCAACTTTTGCCTTCCTCCTTTTTTCCTGGAAGGAAGTGGTATAGGTAGATCAGCACTCTTATACACATGTGAGCATACACTTTAGAGGACAATAAAAAAATCAGAAAAAGTTAAGGTCTGTGATGACATCACCCATCCCAGGACTGCCAGTGTATGGGATGGTATGTGTATTTGTGATGCTTTCCTATTCCAGTTAACCACATCATAACTGACACATACCCTAAAAATAGATGCCTTACTGATCAACATACAATTTCCTCAATATGATTAACATACAACTTCCTCAATATATGTGTATCATGATTTGGCACACTTCTGTAGAAGTCTGTAAGTAAGATACTTGTGTAAATTGGTCTCCTTAAAAGGAAAGCAGACATACAAGGAAAGCAGACATACTCTAGCTTTAACCATTTTATACATTTTGTATTTACACAAGCTTTTGTTTGAAGGGGTTTATATCCAAAATAGATCGAAAATGACTGGTCTATGGCACAGTTTAACTATCATTGAAATTTCTCAAAGTTCCATCTTTATATCAGATTAAACGACCACAAATTCCAAACAACCTCACTCTGTTAAGTTTATTTGTGGAACTATTCTTAAATACTATTCTCTCAGCTTTCACCCAGAACCAATATGTGGAATAGTTTTTGAATATCTATGAAACTGGCATGTAAGATATTATGCAGCATTTGTCCTTCTGTACATAAGTTTGACAGTAAATTCCCCATGCCACTCAGGGCCAGAAAAATACTTTTTTTCTGAGAAACTGCTATATTTACTAAGCCATGTAACCCTGTATGTTTTCCTTTTATTCTCAACAGCTAGCTGAGTTTTTTTGTTCAATTATCTACAGTTTTCTTCAAGCAAGACCTTTTTATTTTCTAGAGCTTATCTTTTGACATTTTGGTTAATGTTTTTTCCTTGTTGTGCCTATTGAAAGATGTCCCTAATTTTTTAGGAGTAGGCAGGATTTTTAAAAAATCATTCCTTTAGGGAAAAGAAATATACTCTTCTGATATACAACAAAAGATCAACAAAAGCCATATATGCAGATAACCTTAGATTAATTTTTTCCTGCAGTCTTGTTTTCTCTTTTTCTCTTTTTTTGAGATAGAGTCTCAGTCTGTTGCCCAGTCTTCAGTACAGCTGGGACTATGGGCACCTGCCACCACATCCAGCTAGGCTTTTCCTATTTTTAGTAGAACAAGGGTCTCGTTCTTGCGCTGGCCAGTCTTAAACTGCTGACCTCATGTGATTCTCCCTCCTTGGCCTCCCAGAGTGCTAGAATTACATGTAGTGTTATTTACTATTCAAATTATTGTAATAAAACCCAGGGCATATTGTGAGAGGCAATCTTTCAAAGGCCATAGGAGTCCCTACATGTTATTGCTGGATATGCTAAGAATACAAGGCCTTGATCATTCTTTAACTAGGCTACATTTTAAGAGTAATCTTGAAGGATAGGCAGTATCTCCCCCTAGACAGAGAGTAGGCTTGCTTTCATTTACTATAAAAGCAGTGGATTCTTCAAGCTCAGCATTCCTTAGCTTATAACATGAACTTACTGCATGCATAAGTTCCATATTGCCCCTGTGGAACTTGGGCCTGGAGAACCAATGCCAATATGATGCTTATGTTGTTTGCTGTGCCCTAAGCAAGAAATCTCTCAATCAAAAAATCGAAGAGATCAAATTCTTTAAGGTAAGTGGTCAAGTCCATTATCACTCTATGAATTTATTTTAAAACAGAATTATTAGATAATATAGGCCAGACACAATAAATCAAGCAAGGCATCACAGGAAAATAAAATAAACTAGGTGATGCAGGACAACTGAGTATTCTCTTAATCTATGTTTTAGAACAGAATAAAAAGTTTTAATTTAAGCATGAACCCACAACATTAAGGAAATTAAAAACAAAACATGGGGCTGGGTGTAGTGACTCATGCCTGTAATCCTAGCACCCTGGGAGGCCCAGGAGAAAGGATCACTTGAGCAGGAGTTCAAAACCAGCCTAAGCACAAATGAGACCTTGTCTCTACTAAAAATAGGAAAAATTAGCCAGAGGTGCTGGAGCATGCCTGTAGTCCCAGTTACTGGAGGGTGGATGAAGCTGAGGCAAGAAGACTGCTTAAACCCAGAAGTTTGAGGTTGTAGTGAGCTACCGTGACACCACTGGACAGAGTAAAACTCTGTCTCGATAAATAAATAAATAAACAAAAAGTGATTTTTTTTTTTTACCTAAAAGCGAAAAAATTCACATTGTAGGCACTAAAAATATGTGTTACCATGTGATAAATTTCTGAATAGAAATAAACTACATAACGTTAACGTAAGTTTCTTAATAAAAATACTCTTTTTTATTAGCAAATAATAATTAAAAACAAATTTCTTTCTAGACAATGATAATTTCTGATGCTATTTAGCAACTCAGCACACTCCACTACTTTTACAACTCCCAACAACCAACAAACAAAAAATAGTCCCAACAAAGTATTCTGTCCCCAAAATAACAAAACACAACAAAAAATAGTGCCCAACATATGACTAATCAGAATTGTAAGCAATTGCAGTGTTGTTAATTCAAAAAACTAAATGAGAAAAGGTATTCTGAAAACTCAAGGCTCTGTAGTTAAGGATGCTACTAAACTTTGAACATAAAAAAATGACATTTCTCTAGAAACTTTGCATTTTAAAGAATGATTCAGAAAGAAATACAAATTAAGACAGCATATTAGAATATACTGAAAGGAACTGAAAACAAAGAGGAAGAAAAGTTATAAAAACCAATAATTACAAAAGTACAACAGTATATAAGGTAAAAAGCCAATCATGGTATAACCTATATATATATATATTTTTTTTTTTTTTTTTTTTTTTTTTTGAGACAGAGTCTCAAGATGTTGCCCTGGGTAGAGTGCCACAGTGTCACAGCTCACAGCAACCTCAAACTCTTGGGCTTAAGCAATTCTCTTGCCTCAGCCTCCCAAGTAGCTGGGACTACAGGGACCTGTCACAACACACAGCTATTTTTTGGTTATAGCTGTCACTGTTATTTGGTGGGCCCGGGCTGGATTCGAACCTGCCAGCTCCAGTGTACATGGGTGACGCCCTAACTGCTTGAGCTACAGGTGCTGAGCCTGTATTTTTGAGCACAGCATATCATCAGGGGACCTTAGAGTATAGCCATTATTTTACACATAATAAAAATGTCAACAAAGTTGTAACTTGATGAAGATTGTGTACACAGTGCAGGAGAAGAGAGGTTATATCAATTTTTTAAAAACCACAATGCTATTCTGTGAAAATTCACATGCCACATGAAAACTCTTACCATTTAATTACCAGTTACTTTGTAATCATTAAGAACATACTAGAAAAACTGTTATATGATGATATAATAACAAAATGACATCCTTGTCATTCCACTAGAAAAACAAACAAAATAATTTTTAAAATATATTTCATAATTTGCTAGGATATTTTTTAAGCAAATATTCCATATTTATGTATTTCATTTATGTGGTATTCTAAATCTAATTTTGAAAAAATAGACTATGATTTAATTCGACTATTTACAAACATGAAATATCTATAAGATAAAAAATATCTAAGGTTAAAATGATCCCTACTGATAAGAAAATAAGTCAATCAAGTTTAGGCGTTTTTGTTTTGAGAATGATATATTCTACCAAACTTGTATAAAAGGGCAAAGAATAATTTTGGGGGGTACTTAAATGTACCTTCCACATAGTCAAAATGAAGATATTTTTACTTTTGAAATAAAGCTCTCTTTTGAGTAATACAAACTTTGTTCACTTTAAAGAGAAATTTGTTATGTTCTAAACTTTTTTTTTCCATCAAGTCAATAACCTGTTTTAGTATACATCTGTGAACTGGGGTAGCTGGAGGTTACAAAGGTCATTTAAATATTGGAAGCACTCTGCCAGAATCGATGACTTTCTTAGTTGATATCTGAGTTTTAAAGGGGTTATCTCCTTCTAACTTGTGTATCCTTAGAGAGCAGTACTAAAAGAAATTAGTAGGTCTAATCCTACCAATGAGAAAACTACCACTTCTTTATTTTTACATTTTTAAAAAAATCTTTTCAGTTAATTTTCTTTCCAATGTAAATACAAATTTAAACCTAGGCATAATATAGGCCTTTCCCCCTTCACCCAAGATTTTACATTTATAAATCACTATAAAATCAATAATCCTAAATGATCTGTGGATAAAAATAATCCGGAACATTTCTGGAGGGTGAGCCGGCATGCAAAAGATTACACTGATTACAGTGTGTTCTGGGGATGCTTCTGTTTGACTGTGTTAGACAATGCAAAGTTGAAACGGAGCGTGGAAATGTCTTTCTAGATCTCAAACTACTGGAATCAGTGTTTTAATCTCTTTGCAGAAACTTTTTGGTTGCTTAACTCTGTATTCGAGGATTTTTGAAATGTTCTACATCATTTACGTTGTATTACAATGTATGTAGAAACAGTAACCTGTGAACTATGCTTTTCCATAACTTTTTAAAAATATACATATCTAAATGAATGTAATGTGCATAAATACTTTTTAAATGCAACAGTGAACAATTGCACCTTTTGCTAATGCCTCTATTTATTTGCTTTGGCATAAAGAATGAGCCAATGGCTCGGCGCCTGTGGCTCAAGTGGCTAAGGCATCAGCCACATATACCCAAGGTGGTGGGTTTGTATCCAGCCCAAGCGCGCCAAACAACAATGATGGCTACAACCAAAAAATGGCCAGGCGTTGTGGCGGGCGCCTGTA